>OMLB01002288.1:8163-19320 GCA_900302555.1 Myripristis jacobus
TTAAATTCAAATTGTCCCTTTACTTTAGAGACTGGACATTAACACACATACATACACAAGTGACAGACAAAATAAACAGAACACCATATGTGCACATATGACATAATGTGATCATCCCTTTCAAATACTGTAGCTGTTGCATTACGGAGCACAATTTTTAATATTTAAATTCATACGGAAATGTATGAAAATATGCCCTATTCAAAAAAGTTCCGAGTTCTGTTCGACAGACTCATTTTTATGTTAAGAAAAATAATATACTAAATTTTTGGTTTTACTTTTTTGACTTTTTCAATCTTTTCATTTTTCTGTGTTGTGTCAGTACAGTCAGTGACAGCGACACTGCTGCACTGAAAACCCGTGCGTGTTTCATTATTTGTCAGGTACGCTGTAAATAAAATACATGCATGAATAAAAAATAATAAATGGATAAATAACACTTGTAACACAATTACACTTTCACAGTCATGGTTAACGGTTTTTTAAACGTGTGTGCAAGTTTCTGACGGTACGTGAAGGCAGCATTAGTGCAGCCAACCTGTTGCACAATCCGGTGGTACGCCCCCTCCTCCCTCCCTCTCTCTCTCTTTCGCTCTCCCTCTCCCTCTCCCTCTCTCTCAGTATTTCAGCTGACGCTCTGCCAGCTTCTCACATTGCCCCAACTCCAAAACATGGCTGCAAATCGGGTTATCGTTTATGGCGGAAGAGGCGCACTGGGCTCCAAGTGCGTCCAGCATTTCAAGTCGAAGGGATGGGTGAGTGTATCCGGCTGCTTCACGGCTCTGTGTGCACCCTGTTCACGCCTGCATGTAAAAAAAAAAAAAAACGCCAACGCACAGCTCTGACTGACTTGAACTGATTAACTGTTTCTCTGTGTCTGTCTCTGCATTCACCAGTGGGTCGCCAGCATCGACATCACCGCCAACGAGGATGCGACTGAAAACGTGCTCGTCAAGTTGACTGAGTCCTTCACGGAGCAAGCCGGTCAGGTGAGGCCGCTGCACGGCTGCTGTCAAACAGCCTCAATTTTCTCTGTTACAGATGTCAACCTGCGGCAGTGAAGGCACCACGGAGCCTCTGCTGACAGACAGGAGACCCAGGTGCTGAGTGCCGGTCCAGCCTCTTTAATTTGGGCATTTGCATAAAGGTGGACAGCGTCTTTGCGGCCGACGCTGCTTTGTCACCTTGCAGGCCCAACGCTGCGTTCACGTTACATCGGAATTACTCGTAATCGCAGCTTAGTAGTGTGCATAAAGCTGATCATTTTGATTTATTTTTAACATCCCATTGGACCGCTGTCATCGGTGGGTCCGCTGCCATGTTTGCCGCATGTGTTGACACACTTCCGCAACTCGTGACGTCATGTGGTGCGTTCAAGGACCCACAAAATCACATTTTTGCTCATCTGTAATTGTAACTTTCACTGTTAAATATCCTACAAGACAGCTCTTTTGTCTTTAGGCAACTCTGACATTTTTCTTTGTCACACAAACATAATGTATAGTGAACAAGTAAGTGGTGGGATAGTAAACCATCTTACTTTTATGAATGAAATTCTGAATTTTGTTGCATCTTTGAATCAAATGCACATCTAAAAAGACTCAGTATATTCTCTATCTGTCTCTGTCTATTTCATAATAGACAATTCATATTTTTGCAGTGTACAGGTTGTGTTTTTATGCAGTGTATTTTCATCTTTGCATATCTTTGTATTGTTGTATTTAAATTCAATAGCACTCCCCTTTTACTTGTCCCGCTCATTTGATTGCAATATTTATGCTCCCGTGTGGTTTTGTTAATGGTGTTTTTGCATTGAACATTATTAAAAATACCGCTGAGGGATGATATGAATGTTTTTACAGTTAATCCAACATGACGTGATTGCGGTATAACGCAGATATTAAATTTTCCACGTAGCCTGAGCTCAGATGTAATCAGTGTTAAAATGACAATCATGGCGTGTGTGTGTGCGGTTTATGGGAGGGTGTTATCTCTCGCTTTGTGCAGGTGACGAAAGACGTGGCGCAGTTGCTAGGAGAACAGAAAGTCGACGCCATCTTATGTGTGGCGGGAGGATGGGCAGGAGGAAATTGCAGTTCCAAAGGTCAGAGTTGAACTTTTGTTTGCAGTGACATTAATCATCAGCCAGTTTTTTTTTTTTTCTCTGCGTGTACTGATACCAAACGTCATAAAGGGACAGGAGAACAAGAGAATTAATCTTTCAGAAGTGACATTGTGAAGGTTTGCTTTTAAATTTTCTCGTAAACCCTTATAAAGCAGTAATCCTGGTCCTCGGGGTCCAGGCTGCTGTTGGGTTTCTGTCCCACTGGGCAGCTCATTGCATTCACCTGTAGTCTCAGGTCTGAATTAATCGCTAGTTACACAGCTATGGTGAAAATTCCCCGGCAGAATAAAACCAGCAGTGGTCTGGACCCTGAGGACCAGATTTGACGACCCATGTGTGGTAAATATGGTTGCAAAGTACTGTGAATTTTCAAAGTTGGAAGCTTTCCATGGGAATTAACAGGAATAAACTCAAAATTTGCAAATTTGCAGGTTTGTCTATAACAGGAAACTTAAATGTAGTTGGGAAAAAGAACATCTTGCAGTGGAATCTTGTTTAAAACAACCAGATTTTCTGCAAATTCAGTTGAATTTGTACCCTGAACTCTGCATTCCTCAGTCACATTCACACAGCACACTACGCCCCCTGTGCGAGGCCACGCCCCCCGGCATGAGGCCACACCCCCTACATGCACCACGCATTCCCCCATCACATGCACAGATCATTTCTAGGACCCTGCACACTACAGCAAGACTGTCAGATGCTGAGGAAGCGGACGTGGAGGGTGTTGATGAGGGCCAGGAAGAAGCCATCGACACCTGAAAATGTGGAAAAATGCAGAAACCAGAGGCTTGAGATGCATGAGAGAAAATTAATTTTACATTTTGAATGGGGCTTTTTCTGTGGGGTGATAGGGAATATGTTTATTTCATTTAATTTTTTGTTGTTGTTCAATGAAAGAATGATTTAAAGTTCTACACACAAACGGTTTGTATAAATTACCCGATGATTCCCATAAATTCTCGTTAATTCCCATGGAAAGTTTCCAACTTGGCATATTTCCAAAATCCCCCAGCTTAACTTCCCATGAAAAGTTTCTGGAAAGTTTCCAGAAACTTACCAGAAATATTCGGCCCCATTGCGAGCCTACTAGCAAGTTCAGCATTGTGGCGATGGGCTGGGCAGCTTTTCCACAAACAGAGGTCGTTAAAGCCAAAGCCTGTCTCTCCAGTTGTTTTGGTTCTGGCTGCAGGGCCGGCAGCACCGCTCCGATGATCCGAGGCATGTCACAAAAATATTAGATAAATAATGCGAACAACTGAAAATTGAAATCTAACTATAGTTTTTTTTGTTTTTTTTTTAAACCTGTTGTGCATGTGTTTGTCAGATTTGTACAAAAACACAGATCTGATGTGGAAACAGAGCGTGTGGACCTCCACTATCTCCAGCCACCTGGCCGCCCTGCACCTGAAACCCGGCGGGCTGTTGACTCTGGCTGGGGCCAAAGCGTCCCTGTCTGGCACCGGCGGTAAGACACACGTCTCTGTTTAACGCTCCTGTCATGATGACCTCGTTTGGCCTCGCGTCACGTCGGGGTTTCAGTCAGACATTGATATTTCAGAGACTACAGTGTACTTGGGTCTGATAAGTTTATTTATTACAAGCCTCATTAGCAGTAACCAAGGTAACAGCTTGTCCCCCTGGTGTCTGCGTTGTCCAATCAGCCAATACAAATGACGTGGCTAATCAAAATCACCGCAGCGCTCTGACCAGGGAATTGACATAATGATCAGAGGCATGGGAAATGCAAAAGAGCTCCAGACGATGAAAGGAAAAGCTGTCGATAAAATGGATTTAAAAACAAAAATAGATAGAGTGGCAGTTGAGCTGGTCGTCAGCAGGGTGGTTTAGCGATCAGAGTGTCTGTGCTGTAAATAAAAGCTCAAACGTTTGATTCCCCCAAGAGCCGATGTGTCCATCAGCAGCGCTGTATTCTGTCAAAATGTCCGTCAGCAAGAAACTTGAGCCCGACCTGCTCACATGTTTTAATTTGCCATGAGTGACAGCATCCGTTAAATGTCTAAAACGTAAATGTTGAGGGTATATTTAAACAGCTAAAGACCCGAGAAAGCCAACAAAAGACATCTGAAGAAGTAGATCTTTAATAATTGATGCTGATGAATTCTTTGCTCATTTGGAGAGTCATTATGTGGTGTTTTATCTGTCTTGAATAAATGGAACGAGACAGTTTATTGCCTGAAAATGGTCACTCGGCCATAATGTTAGCATTTTGTACCGTGGAACAAAATGGGGCCGGACATATGGACAACATTAATATCCTGGAAACCATTAAAAATGATTTCAGTATCAGCTCATGTAACGATGTCTGCTATCAAATACAAAATCACATTACCTAATCAAACTGACGTCTGTCACATTGAAATGCACGGTAAGAAGCATGATCAGACTTTAGATTTTAGGGATTTTATTCATCTTTTCTCTTTAGAATTGGCTTAAACGGAGCAACATTGTGCATCACATTATCTCAATGTCACTGCTCCACCGTGGTGTGACTCCACTGAAAGACTATAAGTTATTATTAATTTATTGAATTGTTGCCCAGCCCTAGAATGAAACGACCATGCCTCTCATATGAGAATCCTCGTCGCAGGTTTTTGGTCAGTGTGTGAGGTTCCCGCCTCACCACGGTTCACCACAGTTCAGTGTCAGCCGAGCTCTGTGCCCGTAAAAAGCCTGATCCCGCATGACAGTTAGGCAGCGGTGAATTTAACGCTTATCCATGGCCATTGTTAACATGTGACAAGCCTCCTGATACCAGTCCCTGAGGTCTGGTCCCATGTGATGTCCAGGCCGCCTGTTTCCAAGCCAATCCATGTGATGGGCTCAGATCCAGCACTACAACAATACAAAGCCCCAGCTCAGCAGGCACCGCCGAGCTGACAACCTCATTGGCTGCCGGCTTAGGAAGAGGATGACTCAGCAGTTTGGGATCCACACACATTATCCATGTGGACCTGGTGTGTGCCGGCTCTGTTGAAACAGATTGGAGTATCTGATACGTTGTGCTCGCGAAGCCTTGTGTTGCCCACCCTATAAATCTGATTTGTATTTGTGAAAGAAATGTTAGATTTGCTATTGTTGTTTTCTTTGCGAATTCCCATTAAATGTCAGGCAATATCAAGATCCAGGCGTTGAGAAAATAAAACAACAGTGTTGATTGGTGTGTTGACAGACAGAGCTACGCTGCGCTCCCTGTTCCCCCGCATGCTTTGATCAAACAAACTGAGCAAATAGCGGTGTTTACTTAATAAGCATAGGTAAAAAACCCAAATCATCTGTGCTGAGGAGAGAAGGAAGCAGATTAGGATGACAAGTGTGGGCTTAGAATTAGGCTTGACTGTATTGACTTTCACCGTGGGGGTTAATCAAAGTTTTAGGAACGTGGCCAAGAGAGGAAACAAACAACCAGCCAAATGTTGGAGACCATTAGTCAGTAACCAGCCATTGTTTGGAGGTATATTTCTTTCTGAAAGATCAGTGTGTGTGTGTGTGGTAAAATATTGGAAACATTTTGGTACACTTGAAAGGTTGAGGTTTGGAACTGACGAGGCTCTGTGGGCAAAGTGGTTATTTTGCTGCCCTAAATGTGATGCTGATTAGTGTGAGTGTGTTACTGTTAGTGGCTGATGGTGCCCAGGAAAACAACACAGACACATGTTACTAGAAATTCCAGAGGGAGCTTAAAGGTAACAGGGCAAGTAAGGGTGAGTTCACCATGTAAATGCCGTTTATAACCTTAACCTCAGACCTCAGATGTCAAACTGAGGTTGAACTTTAGAGAGAGTTGGTGGAAGGGACTTCTCCACATGTGACTTCTCACAGCTCTCCTACAATGGCAGGATTATGAACATCCTCTCAGAAATGCAATACTACTACCACTATTACTAATAAAAACAGTAATAATAATAACATTTTATTTATTGAGCATCTTTTATACAGGGGGTGTAGCTCAAAGTGCTTTCCGATAAAGTGAAAAAGCTAGAATATATATATTTTTTAAATAAATAAAAACAGGCAGTTTGAAACAGGTGTAAATAGTGCACAATAAAACCAAGCAATCGGCTGAATAGCAAACAAAAGACGCAGCAGAGGCAAGAACAAATATCAATAAGATATATAAAAGAAGGAGGTAAAACAAAGGAAGACATATAAACACTAAAACATGTAAAAACAAACGAAGGATAAGGATAAAAAACAATAAAATATGTAAAAGAAGAACAGAATAAAATAAAATAAAGTAAGGGAAGTGTGATCGTTTAATGAAGTGTGGAAGAAGTGTCGAATAAGTTTTCAGTTGTATAAAAATGTTCAGAGCCTACATCTCTTTTAGCTTTGGGTAGGGAATTACATAATTTTGGTGCATCGGGGGAAAAAATTATTTATTATTTATTATTATGATTATTTGCATTACAAAAAAAAAAAGCAGGAGGGTGGAGGAGGCCATGAAGGATTATAGAACAACAAATAATTAGTGCAGTGCAGGCCGGTCCCAAACTATTAAGAGAAGTGAAAAATCAATCCTTAAAGACAGTGGGAGCCGATGCAGGTTAGCTGAAACTGGCATCATCTGCTCTCTCTTTCTTGTTCCAGTTAAACGCTTAAAGGCTGAGTTCGGAATTAATTGCAGTTTATCAATAGATTGTTTTGGGAGAACAGAACAACTGAAAAGAGCATTACATGAGTCTAATCTACTTGAAATAAACGCATGAGCAAGTTTTTTGGCACCTTGTTGGGATAAGAACGGCCGTGCCTAGACAGTATCGCGCACTTGCACCTGACTGCAGTCCGCAGATCGGGGTTGGGCTAAATATGGGCGGAGCTAAACGTTTGACTCCGTCCTGTTTGACTCCGTGCGGTGACTACAGTTAGCAGATCGGGGCGCCATCTGGTTAGAGTTAGGGTTAGGTGAAGGGTTAAGGTTAGGGTTAGGGTTAGGGTTAGCAACCTCTTCCGGTCGCTTGCTATTGAGCAAGTGGGCGGAGTCAAATGTTTAGCTCCACCCACGCTGTGCCACTCCCCGATCTGCGGGCTGCAGTCAGGCCTTACTCGTATCAAGTGTTCAGGTGTGCATCAAACTGCTGTCTTTTGTTGTCTTTGCACAACTGTTTTTTTTAAGTGCGCCCAGGATTAGTCTTACCTTCTCTCTTCACATTTACATGTTAGGCTTAGCTGATACTCTGAAAAGGCTCACAGTGAGTGGGCAGGTAGAGGTTCAGCATCTCGCTCGAGGACAAGATAAGACAGACTTAATTCCTGATGGAAGCACGTTGGCTTCTACATGGTTTAAACATGGGATATTTGACTTACAGTGCATCTCTATGTACTTGCATTGCAAATCAGAGCAATTTGAATTGCACTGTTTCACCTAGACTACAGCTGCATCCCAGTTGGCCTTTCCGCCCTTTCTTTATTAGTTCCGATTTTACTGTTGGAGGTAACACTAAAGCCCCCAAGAAAATTTCATCCGTCCGCCCCTCGATCCTATTGGTCAGTTTTTCAAATGCGGCTCCGCAGGCCCGTCATGAGATTGGTGGAAGGCGGTGGGGGAGATACTTTGCATTCTTTTAAAGCCCAGTTTAAATAGGTGGGGGAAAAAGCAACTTATTGATTCCAGATGCCAAAGCTACAAAGCATTCCTCAGAAAAAGCCAGCGCTGGGTTTGTGCAATAAGTCGGTGTGGGAAAATGATGCAGGCGAACTGTAGAGAGACGTGAACAAGCTGTGGGGATAGTTTGGTATGTAGCCGGTGAATCGAGGGTGATTAAAAATAAAGCACGGGTGCCCTGCTAGTTGTATGGGTTAAGGCACATATCATGTACTGTAATGACCTTCGCCGGATATCATGCCCTCACTTTTCCGCCTTGCTTGTTTTTCTCTGCTGTACATTTTCCGAGCAAACAGAAATGTCCTTAAATAGAAAAAAACAATGAACTTCTGCAGTCCGTAAGCTGGTGTTAAAGCGCCCTGCCTGGCCGAGCTGTCAGGCGATGCATTACTCATATAGCACAGTGCAAAGAAAAGGGGGGTGTGTTTTGTATTTTGCAAGGTTAATACTGCAAGTAAAACTCCTAGAATGTCCTATCCATAGCTTCCCATCCACATTTTCTTGACTTCTCTAGTCATTCCCTTTTGTGTCATTGTGTGGTTTGCACTGTTTTCTTTTTTTTTTTTAACAGTAAATCATTTTATTATCATGCTTCATGTGCATTTTTGCAGAAATAGTATTCTTAAGGCCATTTTAAACCACATCCATCACAGAATTCAAATCATAAATTGGCAGATTGCAGAGCCATTCACAACCACCAGGCAGTCAGCAGAGGAGCCAGGAGTTATTCAGCTTTACTTTGTTTGTGTCTAATTATTAAAATATTCTTTGTCATTTTTTTCCCTTTAAGAGCTTCATGGAAAAGATCATAAGTCAAGTTGATATAGTCTCGCATTTAAAAATTAGTTTACCAGACTTGAGTAAAGTTTCAGTAAAGTCACAATACATGTTTCAGGACGCTGCAAACTCACTTTCCTCCAGTTCACTAAAAGTTGTCGTCTCGTTGATCCACAGGTATGATCGGCTATGGCATGGCCAAAGCCGCCGTCCACCAGCTCTGCCAGAGTCTAGCAGGCAAAAACAGCGGCATGCCAGCAGGGGCGGCCGCCGTGGCCATCCTCCCGTGAGTACTGCACTGTTTCAGCTGGTACACATGTGTTACACACTCAGCTGCAAAACACATTCTTTAATTCTTTGGGAAAACAACAGATACATCGTACCATAAATGTAGCCTGTGGGTAAACTGTGTTTTTGGTTTTGTTGTTCTGTGACATTTGAGTTTAAAGTTTTAGCTGACATTTAGATTTAAGATGATAAGACAGGTGTGAAATCTTACCTAGTGCAGCTTTAAATTCCTTGATCAACAATATTATAAAGACCAGTAAAGTGCAGAGCAGTGACATCAGAGTAAATGTATCACACATCTTTGTTTAAAACTAACATATGTCTGATAAGTGCTTGCTAAAGAAACACAAATCAGGGAGCAGAGATAGATAAGCCCAGCGATTTCACGCAGTAAATCTGATTGTGCACGTGCTCTGTTTTCGATGAATGAGTCACGCAGGTCTCAGTGCATCATCGTCTCCTTGATTTGCCGGTTGAATTTAAACATGGTTTTTTGTTTGTTTGGGGCTTTTTTTGCACCGTCATCATGAGAGACAAAAATTAGGTTTCATGGGTGTTGAGCTGTCCGGCCTCTCCGTTTGGTTGAATCTCTAACACCATGTGGCTGCACTGAGCCCGCCTCTCCAGCTAGCTGTCACATCTGTTTTGCATTAGCCCCATGACTTGCATTTCTGCCACAGCCACCCAGCCTCCATCTACTGCTGCAGCATCATGTACCAAACAGCGCACTTGATGAATTCACAATATGCATTGTATTCCCAGAGAAGCATAGCTGAGGTGCATCAGCTTTAAAAATGTCCTTTTTATGATTTTTTTCCTATAGACTCGCCTTCTAAAGTTTAGAATGTGGTTTGTTAAAATCCAAACAAACCAGTGTTGTTAGATAAAACCATCCAAGGATTTATATTTACCCTCTTTCATTTACAGCTTCTGTGCTTTCTCAAACACCCATCAAATCCAATGGCCATTAGTGTGACAGATAACTTCATTCCCATATTACATGTGTAGAGCTTGTACCATCATGTACCATCATCTGTTGGAAAATACTGTATTCAGCACCCAGGCATTCAATACTAAGTACCTTCTTAATAGCACCTTTGGTACACTTGCACTGATATTAATATGCTCTGTTTCTGTGTAATAAGCTTAGAAAATACAAGGCACCCTGACTTAAGTGATATTTACAGTCATGAATATGATAATAAAACAGGAAAATTATGCAAATGTTTTCATCTTTTCTTTTTGTTTTTAATCCGCACAAATGGCTTATGCAGTGCCGTGTTGGTGCTCTGTGTGTGTGTGTGTGTGTGTGTGTGTGTGTGGTGATGCTGCAGCTCTCTCTCTCCTCTCCGCCCCTCAGACACAGCGGCTAACCCTTATTGTCATCTGGCTTAATTTGGCAGGGTTACCTTGGATACACCAATGAACAGGAAGTTCATGCCTGACGCAGACTTCAGTTCCTGGACGCCGCTGGAGTGCATTGCCGAGTGAGTGCTGAGGAGAATGATGTTGCATATTGTGTTTTCTCTTCTTTCCAGGCCGCTGTGAGCTCAGTGGAAATGATTCTGTTTGCAGATTACGATAGCACAGATCTGTTTTCATTGCCATCATCGGACAAAATAATGGAGTATTTCTTCCATTCTTTTATTTGTAATTGTTTTTTCAGGATTAAACTGCTCAGTATGCAGGACTCAGTACAGAAAAATAGGCATGCTGCATGATTTTAAAGGAAAAAAAAAACAACTTTATAAATTATATTACTCTTTATATAAAGTTGAACTATATTAATCTGTGATTCTGAATTCATTCCAGGAGTGATTTTGTTAAAATTTACTTTTTTGATATACCTGCTTCCCTCAACCTTTGTCATAAACGTCTACCTCCGTTAGTTATTTCCTATATTTCTCCAAATAACCCTCCAGCAATCTCCAAAAGAGAGTTTATGAATTTGTTGCTTTCCATCTAAAAGTAGGCATACAGGCATATAGCTAGCTTAAAAGTGTGATCATTTACCTCTGTGTTGTGCCTGTCTAAGGTAACAGCCGTGCCCCTCATTCACCGTTCAACCGTGTTTTGTGGCTGCATTGCATTCTGGTCTGTTGAGGTGGAGAAAGTGGTATCTCTGCTGGTATCTCCTTATTTGGTTTCTAAATGCTGGATGAGTCTAAAAAAAAAAAGGTCCTTGTTCTCCTTTGTTGTTATGCGGGCAATATCTGGGCATGACGTCGGTGCCATCTGTTTTTGGCCAGTTATCCTCAGGAATAAGAAACATACACCACCAAACAACAGAAGTGATCTAAGGACACATGGTGCATCCCCAACTTTTTTTTTTTTTTTTTTT
>OMLB01002288.1:19340-33472 GCA_900302555.1 Myripristis jacobus
TTTTTTTTTTTTTTTTTTTTATACGGTAGATATATTCCTTTAAAATCATATTTTACAGAATAAGAGTCAATAAATTATTTAGTTTGAATAATTAATTGCTGAATAAAAACAGTGCATTTTCATGAAACATCTGATATAAAAGGGGTCTCTTTGAGTAAAATGGGCCTGCGTTCATGGCTGGTCAGATATACATGGACAATATTACAATAAGACATGAGAAAGTGGATTATTAACATTTTACCACAAGAAAACTAAATGGATCTACACTGTCAATGCAGTATAATAGACGGTTATGTGCATTTTTGTGTGCTTATCCCTTTATATGTGTGTGTGTGTGTGTGTGTGTGTGTGTGTGAGTGCCTTTTTGATTGCTCATTTGCCTGTTTTATGTAATGTCTCTTGTCTACCTTGTTTGTAAGTGTATTATTTAAGACATTCGTGCTATTATTTATGCACCCGACATCATAGCAAGGATTTTATGATACAAGATAAATGATTTATGTGATACAAAACATTTTGAAAAAATTCCAGTCAGATTGGAAACAGTTTCTATCCAGCCAAAGACGTTAAGTAAATACAATCATTAACTGAGAAATTTATTGTGGTTTCCTGAGCACATCTGTCTTCCAGTACCTCCAATACAGTAATCTGGACTGTAAAAAATTCTCTTTGTAAGAACTGACTTAGTCTTGAATTTCTCTTTATTTCTGATCGTTTCTACAATATTTAACATTCAACAAAATTATAACTGTCAGTGGAGTGGTATGATTTAACTTGGTACCAGTGCAGTTTTAATGTTTTGAAAGTGAGTATTTCAGTAAAATCTCCAGTCAAGGAAGAATCAGACGTGAAGATTTTTGCAGAGATAAACTTTTCATGAAGAGTCAGTCATGGTGAGCCTTTCAGATTGCCCTCATTCAAAGGAGTTAATCTGGTAACGTTTAGGTTTGGAAACATGCCAGCAGTGATTTGGAAACATGCCATGCAGTAATCTGGTGCATTTAAACTGAAGTTTGGTTGATTTCCATTCTGCTTGGAAACCAAGCGATGAAATCTAGTCTCTGCAGGCCAGGGGAGATTAGATGGGAATTTATCCAGCTTGATAATCCCTGAGGAAACAGATGAGGGTCCAGAGACAGAAATAGAAACATTGTGGGTGGAGGCAGGTTGCAGTCAGCTCTTCAGTGTCCCTTTCCCTCCTCGGTTTACCTTTCTGGCTCTCAAAATCTTACTGTGCTCAGTAGAAAGGACTGCATGCTATTTTTAGTTGAAGACTTCATTTCCAGTACGCTGTAAATCTGCTTTAGAGAGACGAGGATATTGAAATTCACTATTTAACATTGCCATATATAGAGGATACGGTTGGTTAATGTGTAGTCATTTGAGTACCTTTGTTTTTTCCCCAAAATTTTGCATCTCATTTGAAATGGAGCTCTTCAGTTCTAGTGCTAGTCCTTTACATTGCATTCTGTAAGATTATATATATATGTTACAGCAAAAATATTCTATAAAAGTAACAGAGTAAATTGGCTTTATAAAACATATGCAATTTTTGATCTTAGCACCAGGGCATATTAAAAGTCCCTTGTGTATTATTTCATCATCAATAAATCATTATCATATTTAAGTTGAGACACTATCATGATAATCATAAACACACATGACCTGAGCAGCCTCTACCAGCCTCCACACTTAAGCTGCAGAGTGCTGCTGGGTCAGAGTTGCAGCAAAAACTACTGGATTGCTTTACAGCACAAAAGAGGAAGAGGTGCTGCTCTTTCAGTGTAAAAGCAGCTGAAGCCTTCAGAGTTTCTTGTAATGGCAGCTGGTGGAAGGAGTGAAAGGCCAATGATGGAAAAAAAATCACCTCCAACATGCTCATCATCTTCAAAAATTAAAAAAATAAATAAATACATGCTACTCGTGCTACACAGCAGCTGGCCAATAGAAAACTACACAAAGCAACACAAAAATGTACACAGAATATGTAAGATGATAATATGACAACAAAACGAAGTCCATATGCTGTGCATGTGCAGTAAAAGATACGGATGGGGGAATATTAAAACAATGTGAAGATATAGCACATATACATGATGTGCAAAATGCGTCCACATCAGCACACCTGCAGAGGCTGATTGGGTGCCAAGCTGACATGCAAATGCATAGACATGTTAAGGGCCACCATAAAATGCTGTTTCTCTCTCTTCTTTTTCCTCCAGTTTGTTTTACGGCTGGGCTAGCGGAGTGGACCGGCCAGCCTCAGGAAGCCTGATGCAGCTGCTAACCTCCGGAGGCGAAACCCAGGCTGTGGTGGCCAAGCAGTAGAGGACAGGGAGCTGAGGAGATGGTGAGGGAGGGATGGAGAGAGAGAGAGAGATGGAGGAGGAAACTGATAAAGATGGATGGAAGCAGAGGGAGGGGACGGAGAGATGGAGAGGCTGAGATAGAGACTGGTAGAGAGAGAGAGAGAGGGGGAGAGATAGAGGGAGAGAGAGTGATGAAGAGTGTTGGAGGGCACAGAGGAGAGCGAGGTGATAGAGTGGAGAGAGAGAGCGAGAGAGGAGGGGAGGAAGAGAGATGGTGACAGAGAGGAATTGAATAAAACAGGGGAGGGAGAAGAAAGCCAGATGGGTTTGTCTTGGAGGAGGAGAGGGGGCGGGGAGGTGACGGGGAACCCTTTCCCTGTAAAAGCAGCCACACAGCGCCATCTAGTTGTAGCGTGCCATAATAACACCACAGACAGTTACATGACAAACAATCAGCATTTATTGAATAAGAATACCGATATTTACTGATTACAGATTTCCTTGTAATTTCTCCTTTCCATATCCTTATAAATTGAATACTTTTAATACTTTCACTTTGGACTAACTTGTCATTTTTTTTGATAGTTGATAGATAATTGATCAACAGTGAAAATATTCATTAGTTGCAACCCCATATCATACAGAGAGCGTCTCATTACACTATAACTACAGCAGCCATAACACACTTTTTGATGTGATTTTCAGGCTTGTTGCACAAAATTTTTAAGTGATTCTTTAAGAAAGGCAAGTGATGTCAAATCATACATATTTGAAAAGCTAAAAATGTCATTTCTTCACATAATATGTGTGTCTGATTGGGCCAAGGGTGCCTGCTATATTAAATACAACTCTAAATTTTATCATTTTTGATATGCAGAAAAAAAAATTGTGTCTTTGTTCAGTGGTCACAAGTCATTTATTTTAATAACTTGTTTTTTTCCCCCCAGGTGTTCTTCACCTCTGCCAACCTTTCCTCGAAGTTTGAGTTGAGTGATTCCAGCCTTAATTTTTTATGGAAAACCCTCCCCTGAAAATGCAACCAAACAACTGTTCACCTGTAATTCTGTGTACCAACAAGAGGCGTACGTGGCGTCGTGACTGTGTGTGTAACGTCAGCTCTGTCGTCCTGACATCAGTATGTTTGTAATGTTGAGTCCTTGTAGGTCCTCTCCCACTGCACCACGAAGGGAACCTCAACGTAAGAAGTAAGCCGCTGTCTTCTTTCAAACGGACAAAACACTTGAAAGTGGAATGGCCTTATTGTACATGTGTAGGTGTTAGGTCGAGTGTCTGCGCTAAGAATACAGTGCTTTGTCCTGCTGTGGGTTTCCAAAGTCCTGTAGCTCATTGTATTTGTATCAGATTTACACCAAAATATGTCAAAATAAAGAATTCTGTGTTTTAATACCTATGTGGAAATTTAGTACACTTGACACTGCATCGCACTAACCTATTTTACTCATGTAATTATATTTAATTTCAAGCATTCCAGTCAGACCTGGGTGTGCCATGTGATCTTATGCACTGATTAGATATTAGATAGTCTTAGAAATGAGCACCTTAGAAGAATGGTTCTCAACTTGTGGGTCAGGACCCCCCAAAGGGTCACAACATGATCTATGACATAACCAAAACAAAAAAAAAACTTGTAAATATACAAATTTATCATGACTTTTAATTTTTTCTGTTTGTTTTTTTTCCCCCCATTCCATAGCCTTTCTTAGAAAATTAATCAAAGAACCCCCCCGAAAAGGATAAGGATCACTTTTCAGTCGAACTGTTCACTCTGCATATGCTGCACGGGGTGGGTGTCATGGGTAGGCATTGGTTTTGTTTGAAAGGTGCATTATAGGGCCAGTTGTAAACAGGGCCATTTGGTCCATTAAGGGTGCTAGGACACCAGCCCTCCTTCAATTCCAGTTGTGAAATACATATTGTAATGAAAAAAATCATTATCTGTTATTGTTGTGTATGTGTATAGATTTCAGTTGTTACTCCTACATGAATCATGCATTATTACAGAAACATGCAGTGACTAATGAAAAAGTGCTGCCTACAATCTTTGCCTGCCTCCAGAGAGATGTACTTTCCTCCACTATGTGTGTTATATGTTTGCCTTTTCCTGGCGGCCTCTGATTGGTTGACACTGTACACTGAAAATAACTGGATGTGGGGCGGTAAACTTAAGAGTGATATACTACCGCAGGAAACACAGGATATGTAATGGTACCGGCAACTTTCCCCATATTTTTTGTTAAGATGTTGGTAAATGTCCACAGCCGTTTGTTATGGTTGTGGTACTTTGGTGATAATTGTAAAGTGAATTCATTTGGTTTTTCATCACCAAAAAGATAATGTATATCTTTTTAAACTTTTAGAAGCTCATTGCTATGCTGCATGTTACATGTGTGCAGCCAAAACAGACACAGAGCAACCCAGGGCTGTAGCCCCACCTAGTGGTAAAGTCACGCCACATTTAGGCTATTTAGACTTAGAAGAAAAGGTACAGATAAGCATGAACGTTGAAAGTTGTGTCTAAATTAAGAATGAACAATTCATCAAAATATTGCAGAAATCATAATATGGCCAAGTGCAATATAGAGGTGCTACAGAGATGCCCAGGCCTAAAACTGGTATTCTCCAGATGTAAGGAGACAGCCCTCAACAAAAATCACATCACAAGCATTTTAATAGTTTTTTCAGTGAAAGTTAAAATTTTGATGCAAAAATGATAATTTCCACATGATTAATGGATCATAATGCAATCACAATATCTGTCAAAATAAGCATAACATGATTTTTTGTACCATACTGTTCAGGCTTATTTTAAATGGCTCTTATCATTTGCCTGACTCACTCCTAGACTGTCTGCTTATTCCCTGTTTTTTTTTTTTTTTTTTACATCATGTGACGTAAATGGGTCTTCACTTGAATCAACCCTCAGCAGTTGTGCATAGTGCACTCGTACGAGGGGTTCCCAGGCCTAAAACAATGATAACCAGAGAGAATAAAATGAAACCAACCACTAGATGGCACTCTCCATTAACAATCTCACCGCTGCACTTGCCAATATTAGTTTTTCAGTGGAAGAAGTATTAATCAAATGGATGAGTTAACACTGAGAGTTGAATATGTACTGCCATGCATACACTTATAAAAAAAAAATTGCAAATAACAGAAGGATCCCTCTGCATTCTTTCCCCTGCAGAGAGCTGATTACCAAACATCCAGGCCTTTCACCTCGGCCAATTCAAATCTCTACCGCACTGGCATCAGGGAAGACATCAATTTACCAGTTTGATTATGACAGATAGATTTTTCTTTTACAGCACCATTTCTCCCTGCGCAAAATGTTGTCGTTGTTCAACCAACCCATATATTTACCCTTAGCATGGACCAGAATGCACATAAATAGACCCGAGTACAATTACTGAGCCTTAGTCTTAAACTCTGCTATTCCTCCTGGCCGGCCACACTTCCAGGGGACTGTAGGGCTGTTGACAAGCACACGGCAATAAATCACCATGCTGAGGATTAATAGGAAAGACCAAAGCGCCTCAGCTCACTGTAGCTGATATGTATTTATTCTAGGTGGCGTAGCAATTCATCTCCCTGCGTGCGTGTGTGCATGTGTGCGCCTGTGTGTGTGTGTGTGCGAGGGCCTGAGGCGTATTCAACACGTCTGTGCATACATTACCTCCCATGATGCCAGCACTATAGAGTGATTGCCCATGGGGATCGAGTGAATGTTTATCACCGAAAGTGTTTCATCTGATCAAAGATTACCGCTGAGACAGAGCATGTTGTTCCTGTTTCAAGTAGGGCAGATAAGTTGTCACCTAGCGCCACAGATGCTATTGTTTTGTCTAATGTGAACCTATGAGAGGCAAATTATTTTTATGTCGCTAATGCAGTGGTGTGCTAAAGACTCTGCCTCGGCGCTGTAGCACTTGTTCCTGTTCCTCTGTTTCCTGTTCAGCAGGAAACAAGGTACTGACACACATAGGGCAGCGCATTGATTATAGGAAAAGCTGCAGCTGGTCCAAAATGGAGCTGCTCGTCTGGGTTTCCAGCATCAAGAAATGCCCAGGACCTGGGCTTTGGCTTTGCATAAACAGCCCTTGTGGATTCAAGTTCACATTCAAGCTGTAATTTGGCCTTCTTTGCTATGCTTCAATGCATATGTGGTTCACCCGAGGCACCTTCTTCCACGCTGGACTTTGATAATGACCCCGTGGAGGTTGAAAAGGGTTATTTTTTTAAATTCTTGTTATTGTAACGAGCCATGACAGAATAAAGGCTTTTTAATGATTGACACAAGTCCTTCTCCCTCTCCATGCTCGAGGGCCTGAAGTGAGTGTTCTTGGATATATCTGAAGACTCCTATCCCTCCTGTCTCTTCAAGAACAGTGTTTTTTCTGCTGAGAAAAAAAAAAAAAAAGCCTGCAGACTCTGAATAGACCACTTTTGGTCTCGGCTTTGGCCATCTAACTTCTTCATGTAACAGACATAGCCATCCTGCAAGACACACACTGTGCTCATGTCAAACTACTTGAGAAGAGCAGTGCTGTGTCGAGCAAATGAGTACATGGAACATTGTGCCAGTTTAAATACAGCCAAACAAGAAAATGCGCAAGTTACACATATGTTTAGCTGAGGGTTCATGCATACTGACTGTGTATTTTGATCAGGCTGGTTCTACCTAACCTTCTTGCTCAGTTCATCAATGGCAACTATTGGAAAAAAAGTCAATTTGATTGGGCTCTACCATTTGATGATTGCTATTAGTCATGCATTTCAGCAATGTCGCATTTGTAATTTGTGTATATGTCTATATACTATTTCAAATTTTGTGCTATTTTGTGTTCTTCTGGAACTCCAGGAAGAATACTTGTAATAAAAAGCAATAAGTAATGGGGATCCAAGCAAACAATAAACCACAGACCCTTACAGGACACATACACAGTCTACTCGACTATACATATCACTTTACACACATACACTGTACATTAAAGCGATAATCCGATCTTTTCCATATAAATACATTTCCGTTGTGTTGGTGTCTGCCACCAACTGATGTAACACAAAAGGGGATTCAGCCTGTACACACTTCATGTAAGCCACTGCATTTTGTGTTTCAAAAATGGGAAAAATCCCGATGATGTGTTTTTTCCAGCAGTTTGTTTGAAATAAACAGAGGAAGAACTGGGTAGTTAACATGAGCAGAGGTAGCCACCATGGCTGAGCAGACAAAGACAAGGGCGCTGCATGCAGAGACTCAAACTTAAACAGAAAATTCCGGAGGGGGAAATTTCACAGTCCTGGCCACAGTGTGATTGACAGATTGTGGTGCAAAACCACCACCGCAAAGATATTACCAAAATCAGAAAAATATGAATATTACAAAGCCATGGCCACCATTAAGGTTGCTTTGTTCAGAGATAACAAGACCATCTCTGCTTTGCTGCTGATTATTCAAATTTGGGTTTTTGATTTTCTCTGATTTTAATTTCTCAGTTCCAACTTAACATGCTGATGGGTTTTATGAGGAGAAACATGGAGCGTGTTGGCGGATCAGCCGGCTGAGCTACGTGTCCTGCACTTGCAGTGTTGTGGGGTCAAATCCAGCCCACGACCTTTTGCACATCTCAAGGTCCCTTCCCCCATTCATCTGTCCTGTCACTCTCCCACTGTGCAATACAAAAGAAATGGCCTTAAAATATCTGTTTTAAAAACATTTGTATAGGCAGTAGTTGGGCATCTCTGATAACTATAAACTTCTGTTTTTGTTTATTCTATAAAATTAAAGCTGGTGGTTGTTTTTGTCTCCAACATCCATGCATTTTCATTTTTATTTTTTGCCCATATGGTACATATGGAACCTACCAATGGATAACACAGTACATAGAGAACTTGCTGCAACATTAGATTTATTGACGGTGGATTGAGACATTCAAGCACATGCCGTCTCTGTGATTCATTGTCTGAAGCCGGGAGAAGAGCAACGTCCAGTCCTGTTTACATGAAACCCCTGGAGGTGAATTTCCTGATTAAGACCCCCCTCCTCCCCCAGGCCTCTCTAACCTTGTAATTGTGTGTATGGCAGTGTGCATGTGCATGTATATGTAATATGTGTGTGTGTGTGTGTGTGTGTGTGTGTGTGTTACCCATGCAACCTTTCTTACATGAATAGTATGTGTGCACGTATGGATTTATTGTGTGTGAATGCTTGCTTGTGTATGTTGTATGTTTTATGTGGGTATTTTGTGGGTGTGTGGGTATTTGTGTTGTAGGTGCATGCTTACTTGTAAGCATAGTGTGAAAGTGCATATGTGCATGTATGTAGTTATGTGTGTGTTTGTGTGTTTATGCATATTTTGTGTATATGCTTGCTTCTCTTTATTTAAATATACACAAATGTTTGTGTGCATGTGTGCACGGGTATGTGTGTGTGTGTGTGTGTGTGTGTGTACGTGTTTGTGTGTGTGTATGTGTTAATGTGTTTGCATGTTGTGTGTATATGCTTGCTTAGGAGTTTTTAAATATTCATAAAATATACATAAATCTGTGTGTGTCCGGAAGCTGACTTGTGTGCATGGTGTTTGAGTGCATGTGAGAATTGAAAAGTGTGTGTGTGTGTGTGTGCAGTAATAGTAGTAGTAGTGCTGTGTGTGCACTGTGTAGAGGTTATGTCTGAGATGGCGGGGCGCCATGTGGAAGCCATTGAGACCTGGAGCAGCAGTGAACATGGAAGGTGAGGCCAGATGGTAGTGGTTAGCCCTTGGCTGCTCTGGGTAATCTGACCTGCAGGGGAGGACCCCTCTGCCTCCCGAGGACCAGCCGCAACATGTGTTGCGTGAGAGTAAGTCACCCAAAACCCAGGAACCGCCTCTCAGCTTCCTGACTGCCTGCTCTCGGAGCCGGGGCTGTTTTTTTAACCGAGGATCTAAAACAACAATACAGAAACAGGATCAGACAGAACAGCTCAGAAACAGGATCATGGTGGATTCAGAGGTCTGAAGGCACTGTAGAAGTTCATTTCATGCATTTATCCTGCATGTATCTGTATTAACACTGTATACACTGGTAGAAGCCCCCCTTTCATCCATTCATGCTGCATTTATCCTGCATATATATTGTGTATATAGTGGTGACCCCCAAAAAAGTCCCCCATCATATAATTATAGTGCATTGATCCTGTATCAGTCTTGCATTGTTACTGCGGGCAGTTGTTGCTTGAGCCAAATTACTCTGCAGCAGCACAACATTATCTAAACCTACTAACAAGTGGGACTTCTGCGATGGCTACATCTGTAAACTTTCACCTGGCCAAACAGCACATTATAAATAAAGGAATGCTCCTAAAGTGGGTACCAACTACAGGAAAAAAATAAGGTGAAGGTTGATGAATTTGAGATTTTGCTTGTGTGGAATATAATCTCCATTGTGTTTTAAATATCAGCGTCCACTATTTAGGCATGAGGAATTTTAGGTTAGAGGTACTACATGTGAAACAGCCATATGGTTCAAAATTCTGTCCTTTTTACTACTTTAAAATGCAGTGTGCTTCATGTTGAGAAATAATAATGAAACTGTAATAACAATTATTAATCACTGGGAATTAAAAACAACAGTCAATTGCCTAAAACATTTTGATCAGTGGTTCTGGATGCATAAACTGATGTATGATGCCTTGATGCCACTTGCAGTCCCCAATTTAAGCTGCACCCAGCAGTTCCTCTAGATGGCACTAAGCCATAAGTGAATTTGGGGTAGGGATGCATAATTAAAAATTGAGTGATAAGTTTTGATGTAATTAAATAGCCTTCGAGCCAGTAACTCGTGGTGCTGGGGTCATGGTGGATAGAGATTTTATTTTTGAATAGACAGTATTAGACCAGTGTCTCTTAAGATCAAGAGAACTGTAGGTGGTAGTAAACATCTGCTCAGTGAGACGTGAGGCACTGCTTAAAAATCCATGTCAATGAATAAATGATGCACTCATGAAGACTTGTAGTAGATAGTCTTACAATGCACACGATAATTAAAACACAAAATAGCAGCCTGAATATTTTCATCATTTATTTTTGTATATTATTATTTTTTTTTTACTTTTTTTTTAAGTCAGACTCAAAGCCTGTTGCTAAAACAAACCATTCAGTCACTCACTAACATGCACATGGGCGACCACAACAGAAACATCAGTGTCTTTGGAGCGGTTTGATTTGCGATTATAGTGAAGTTATGGGGGAGCAGTCTTCCTGGCCTGTCAGGAACATCAGTTTTACAATAACGACAAGCTGACAGCAATGGCTCGCTAGGCGCGTACTTTCTGTCAAAACTGCACTATATATATTACTGTATTCTGTCTAAGCTAATACATATGCAGTACACCATTCTGCAAGTCATATTGGCAGATTTTGTCATTATCTAGGTTTGCTGTGACATTTTCAGAGTGTTTATGAGAGCAACGTTATGGCATTTTAATACAGATTATTACCATGAGACAGAAGAGTGGGATCACAATGAGCCAAACCTGCTGCTCTGTGCAGAATGAAGACAATAAATCTGTTAATGTGCTCCGAGCAAGCATATATTGTCTGTCTAAGTTTTACTGTGTTTTACAGTATGCTGTTCCCACATGTAACTGTCATAAACTCCTCTCGGAGCGGTAGTATCAATCATAAGCTCTGCTCTGTGCACCGCCCTGCTCTTTTTTTCCCCCATCGCTTCCACAGTACATCTCCATGCTGTTTAGATAATTGAAAGGTTTTATTCCCAAATGTGGGATATCCATCTTGAGGAAGAAAAAAAAATGATGTTCACTGTGCAACATCTCTGAACTGCAATTAATTATAATATAATCTAAAATATGTTTCAAATAAAGCTCTTTTGTTAGCTAATGCCTTGACTCATATTCCAAAGTGAGTTTGGTTTTCACACTCAGCAATCATTTTGGCAGAAGAGGTGTCACCTTTTTTTTCAAGGTGGCGGATGTGGTGGTTTAGAAACTCAATTAGATGTCTAGTTTCCCGTAGCCACCCTGCTGTGTCACCAGGGGAGGAGGTGACGGAGGAGGAGCAGGTCTGGGCTCTGGGGCCCCGGGCCTCGGGGCTAGGAGCCAACACTGTCTCACCTTTTCTCTTAGTTTGCTGTTGTGTTTTTCTCCTCATCTCTTATTAGCTAACAAGTGCTTCTCTGTCTCACACTGAAAGAGCTCAGAAATGTTTGATACACGCAATTGTCAGGGCGCTGAGACTCTGATCCGTGCGCTCTTTGATGGCTGCTTGTAATGTTGGTGATCTAGGAAGCCAAGCTGATCCTACTGTTGTACTCAGTGTAAATCTACTCGGGACAAATGGCCAAAATGTAAATGCCTCTGGCCAAACCGGCCACCCAATCCCCAAGTGATGACAACCGGCAACATCAGGGCTGAAGGCAGGCTGCCATTAGAGGTAATAGCCTCGTTATTAGCATGGCAGTGGGGACAGGGGAGGGAGGTGGCGGTGTTGGGGGGCCGGCATCACATATGACCCACCTAATCACATCTGTCACTTCTGGGACTATCTGACAGGTTCCTGTTCGGCATGTTGCGTGTTTACCCGCTTTCGAAGCAAGCCAGGCATTTGTGCCTAAATTGTTAATCAGGTAATCTACACAGGATTTGCGAAGATGGGTGGAAATGTTCACAAAGATGGAGATGTGCCACTCTGTGACATCAGTAAGTGATCCACTGATATACGATACATGCAATACATAATGGTAAATGACACCCCCAATGTGCTTTGAAGAGGGAAACGCCTTTTTGATGTCTACAACTTCTCCCCCGAGATGCCTGTGTCAACATACCACCCCCCCTTTACACACACACACACACACACACACACACACACACACATATATAAAACACGCAGAAACATACATATTGTCTGTGTTTCTGTTTTTCTTTTACTTGCACTAAAACTTAGTGCAAGTAAAGTAGGTTATTTATGCATTGAGTGAGTTTCACGGTCCTTGGGCCATCAGAACATGTTACAACTAAACTGTATATTTTTATAATTTCAATAATAAAGTAAGCATTCTTTACTTTTTTATGCCTCACAGTGATTCTTACCTGCTAAGTATTTACAAAGTCTTAAAAAAAATTAGTGCACAGGTTTTCCATGCAAGTATCAGGAAGACAGACAGGTAGATAGATAGACAGATAGATAGATAGATAGATAGATAGATAGATAGATAGATAGATAGATAGATAGATAGAATAACAGTGCAGGAGACCTCAAAGCTGAATCACATTTAGAAAATGGAAAGTTTTACTCCAGGCTCACAACCTTGTCATGTATTATGAAGGCGTGATGCATAATACATTTGCAGTATAGTGTGCTATTGAATTTGCAGCACATAAACTTGAAACTATAAACTTTGGGCCAAAGATTAATAACAGTGATTAATAATGAAAATGATTACCAAGGTTAAAAAAAAAAAAAAAACACATCATAGTTAATAATAATAAGCTTTATCTCCGTAGTGTTTCTCAAATCAGATTCAGTGTAGCTTGCTTTGCAGATGACAGAGTGATTCTAAATGAATTTGGAATAAATCGAAATGTTAAAACACAAAAGAGCAATCAGAAAATGTGGATAAGAAAGGAAATTAAAAAAAAAAAAAACTTGGCATAATTCTATTTCTTAAGCCTGCAGTACTTTTTTGTATTTCTGCTTCTAATACTGCTAATAATATTGCCATTGCTACTACTTTTACTGCTATCACTACTACCACAGTACTGATTACTACTATTGATTACAGCTACTTATACTACTTACCGCCACTAATACGGCTACTACTAGTTTACGATTACTATTATTGATACTGGTAGCACTACTACTAATACTATTATTAGTACTACTACTACTTCTACTACAACTGACTCTATCATCATCATTATTATTATTATTATTAGTAGTAGTAGTAGTAGTAGTAGTAGTAGTAGTAGTAGTAGCAGCAGTGATAGTATTAATATTATTACTCCTTCTAGTATGACAATGACTATTACTACTGCTGCAGCTACTCCTAACTCTACTATTATTAATACTAGTACCTGTACTGGCACTTATAGTGTATTACTACCACTACTACTACCTCTACAAATAATTCCAGTACCAAACAACCTCTTTGACTGCTGCTACTACTTCTATTGATGACGATAATAGTAATAATGATGGTGGTTTGTCCTCTCACAACACTCTTAACAAAACTCAAGTTATTTCGCTTGGAGCTACAACGTCCGACAGCCAATCAGCCCATCAAAGTCAATGTGGGCGGATACCGCAGGCTGCAGCCAGTCAAATCCAGGTCAGTGTCGAGGGGTGCGTGTGTGCATGTGTGTGTGCGTGTGTGTGTGGACGTGTGTGGTGTGTGTGTGTGTTCAGGGAGGTTTGAATACTGTACTGGACCAACAGTATGACTGGATTGAGAGTTTCCATACTAGCAACAGGATCTGAAAAAAGATAAGCCTCTTGGGAGTCGTGCGGTCCTCTCTCAGGGCGGATTACACACTCACACACACACACACACACACACATTTCTTTATATTGTATATACATCTGTCTGTATGGATATGTGTCAGTTTCTCTGTGTGTCTGTCTATCTGTCCGTCTCAGTTTCCCTGTTTCTGTTTCTGTTTCTGTCTGCCTCTTTTCCCCCGTCTCTCCCTTTCCCAGGATGGTGCCCCATGCAGGGAAACCGAGGTCCAAAAGATCCAAGTTTGGGGATTTTCTGGTTCTTCTAAGCCTAAGGTCTTTGTGGAAACATAGTCCTTTCAGC
>OMLB01002289.1:1547-19309 GCA_900302555.1 Myripristis jacobus
CACAAGTTATGATTATAAAAAAAAAAAAAAAAAAAGTAAAGCAATGATGCAACAAGTAGAAATCATTGAGAGATAAAATAGTCACAAGTAGGCTAACTCCAGGTTAAATCAAGTGCAGATATTTATAAAACTGTTACAGGTAAAATGAAAGAAAACAATCAAGTAAATAATGTAAGGTAAATAATAACTAATGGTGCCTTAGAGTGAGGATTTGTCTGTGTTGTTTATGTTGGATTACTGCAAATGCAGGTTGATTTTAAATATATATATTTGGGACTGAGTTTGTAAGAGGAAACCAGGCGCCCCGGTAGCATCGTCACGTGATCTCCATAGCAACGGGACTGTCATCAGTTCCGCTTTGAGGGAAGTGCAGCTCCTCTGCGGCACAGATGACCCATTAGGCTACACCTCCACTTCTAACAACTCTGCCTGTAGTTGTCCTGAAGAGAAGCAGGCCCGCTCCTCTCCCGCCGACTGAGCCGAGTCGACCGCCTTCACCGGCCACACATTTCCCGAGATTTAGAGGAAGAGCCTGCGAGCTGGAAACTATGAGTCACCTCAGCCCAGGGTAGGTGCACCAGCCTGTACATATGAGGAGCAGAGGGAGCTGATGGTCCAGGGCTGTAGGCATCCAGGGCAAAAGTCTTATCTTGTTTCATATATTCAACAAATTTATTCTCAGTGGATTAGAGCTCTGGATTCAAATACAGTCATTTTTAAGCAATTTTGACTATTTTATTGCAGTAGGATGACCGCCTTTAGTTGATTGAATTTTACTAGATCTATACCTGTAGGCCTAATTGTATGTGCTTTTTGTACATCTTAGAATGAATTATCCTTTTTTTTAAATTATTATATATACATATTTTTTTAAGACCTTAACCAGGTTAAATTAGATTTTACTGGAGAAGCTCTGGTGTGAAACATTTATGCTTATATTGTCTGGGAGAACAATGTTTAGTCACTTTGAGAGGTGCAAGCTGATTGAATACCACCACTACTAACAGGTATGTCATTACCACTATTACTCCTAACACTGCTACTAAAAATAATAACTTTTGGTGCAGCACTTTGAACAAAATTCTTCACAATCAAAACAGAAGGAGCGTAGAAACAAAGTTGCACAGGGGGAGAAGAGGACAGAGGCAGAGAAAAAGACAGAGCTTGAGGACTGATGTTGGATATGGACTTCAGTTACAGTAGCATGCACAAGGTAGCACTGGCTCAGAGCCAGCCAAAACAAAGTGAGAGGATAACCCAAGCTGCTGGGACAGACACATTCCCACCTGAGGATGTAGAGCACCGCAGAGAGGCAGGAGCACAAAGAGGTGATTGGGTTAAGTGTGCTATCCATCCCCTCTAATATCCATCGGGTAATCAGACACCGGTAATAGACCCCATAGTTGTAAGATCCTGTTGTCCCACTCACAAATGGTCTGGGAAATCAGACCTGTGGAGGAATAAAGCTGCTTCAAAAAGGCTGCATCCGACTGAAGACCTGATGCCCATGTTGAATTAATGAGGACAGGGATGCATCAGCAAACTCTATGTCAGTGACAATCCAAAATTTCAATTTAGGGTTATTCAAATGGGAGACAAAGTAAAAAAAAAATTGCATGTCCTTCAGATAGGAAGCCTTGAAAATCAATTAATCAATATCTGTCTTTGTGTGTTTTGGCTGGACGTGTCTCTCTAGACTTATTTCAGCCTACAACAGTCTAACAGACAAACATCTCACTGGATACTTCAACAACACTCGGATCAGGAGGCATCTGCAGAGGGTGGGACTGGTATGTAAAGATGATGATGATGATGGTGGTGGTGGTGGTGGTGATAATGGAAAGCCCTGTGGCAATTACTGTTAAACACTGGGGTAAATAGTCATAATCCAACTTGGGATCACTTTATCTTTCTTTGTGGCCATATAGAATAAGCTGATGAGTGTGAGAGAGACAAGGCCTTTCAGTAAAAGTGTTGTATTTCTATTTGACTGACAGCTTGCCTCGTGCTTGTCTGTTTGTTAAACAAGAGTGCAGTAAACCCCACCCATCTGCTACTCCAGGAAGATTAAAGCCAACATTATTTTTTCTGTTGATCCAGGACCCATTCACATGCACAGATATTTAAATATGTCAAGTATCTCTGTAAGAATATTAGTCTGTGTGTGTTAAAGAGAGAGATTTGTGCAAAACACTTACTTTACTTTTTGTCACATTAATACCAAAAAAGTAAGTCTTACATGTTACAAGTTGCATTAACACAAGCCAAACTATTTACTGGCCAATACATGAATGATGTTGATGTTGGCTTTGTATTAAAGATAAAATATCAAATAAAGGGCAGTTACTGTCATCTACTGCCAATATGGAGAGCTGTCTCTACAACCTGCATTGAACTTCTGCATTGAATTCTGTTATTTGTTCGTTGTTGATTAATTGTTCAATTTAATTTTTTTCTCTGTGATTTATTTCTTTATCTGAAAGCGGTAATTTGTCCTAGAGGTTGTCCGACCATTAAATAGTTGGTGTGGGTCAACCTGCCTTAAGCAACTAAAAGACTTTCATTAGTCTTTTAGTTTTAGGATTAAAAAGTATCAGGAAAGTATCAAATCCTCGTATGTTTTTTGCATGAAAATGGTTGCTTGAAAAGTATTGAGTATCTCACCAAAATATCAACTTTCCTTGACTTTTGTCTAGGAATATTAGTCTGTAAAACCCACCGTACGTTACGTTGGTCAAATCCCGCTCACACTCAGTCTCATCGCTCTTAGATAACCAGGAGTGGGCGGATTGTTCCAGACAAGGAGTACAGACACAAGCTGCTCCAGAGAGCCCACCAGAGGCACGTTCGAGAATGCCTGGCCCAGGCCATCTTCCACAAGGTGCTGGAAATGGAGGTGAGAGCAACACAATATCCCATAGACGAAAAGCCAATAAACACAGTCATCTAATCCGTGGGTCTCCTTGCATAATGAATTATGGAAATTCGCTCTGCTCCTCTCCCATGCAGCGTCTCCATCAAATAGAAATCAAACGGAAATTGGAGGAGTTTGCGAGGAGAGAAAGAGTGCACAGGATCAAGGTACATTATTTCCAACAGTGACACTGCTGCTGCCTAATTTTCTAAACTGACTGCTGTTAAATATGCCCTGAAATCATCAAAGGGGATTCATCTGTGGTGTCAGCTCATATAGGAAGAGTTCATCTTATTTATCCATTTTAGAAATAATAAAATATGTGACAATCATGTTCAGTGTCTGCAAAATATAGATCCAGTATCTTTGAGTCAAGTTAGCTCCAGTCTTTTGAAAAGTACACCTTTTCCACACTGATTTCAAATATTTTGCTCAAACCATGTATATCTCTTTAAAGAGCTAAATGCTATTTGCAAAAAAGTCAACATGAATCACTTTGTTTGGAAGGTGGAGCGCTCCAAAAGGTATGAAGAGGACATCATCCGCATCTTGTCTCCACGGCCGCCCACGGGCCCCAGGGGGGTGCGAGCACAGCACTCTGGGCCGGAGGGGGAGCACTCTGAGTCCTCCGAGTCTGTGAGTTATCTCTCACTAGTACCAGCACATTAGAAGCTGGGTTAGAAACATCACCATTTTGACTCCTCAAGCAAAGAGAGTAGTTGATATTACATGATATATGCTTTGAACTGTTGATACCAAACTGATAACAGTCTGAGGAACACAGTGAAGCACATTTCTCTGTGCATATCAGGCAGCTGTGGCGTCTGATCGTGCTTCGATAGGTCACTGGTTATGTTCAGTCATGAATAAGTAATCATATCGGCCTCCATGAATGGACCTCACAAGTCTGACATAATGTTGACTACAAACTTTTGCCCAAATATGGAATTCCAGTGCATTTTCTCTAAGAGGAAAATCCAAAGATCATTGGGTTTTCACATGATCATCCCTGTCACGGTCTGTGATTTAATTTACTGTTAAAAATCTGGATGTTTTTATCTGCATGTTCCTCTCTTAAATGGGACGATATCCACTGAATTCTGCTGCCGCTTTCCAGCCGAAATAATGATTTTGCCAACAAAAAGCAAACAAACAAACTTCCAAATGTCATAAATTACTTTGAAGGAATTCTGGAAACCCCATTCATTTCTTCCATAGATGATTGACTTTTTGATCCTCACATGTCAAAAATGCAAACAGTTCAGTATATTCAGTCTGTTTTTTTAAACACAGGAACACAGAGCATGACATAACATGATTCGTCACAGTTACATCAATATCCACATGGGGCGGCCCAATAAAGATATATTTTAACACTCAGAGCCATTCACTGCTGAGAATGATGCCTACACATTCTCTCAGGTGATGAATGTCTGTTATAGAAGTCATTATCTGCGCATGCTGATAGTTGCCAGGTTTACATTGACACTTGAGTTTGAAGAGCTCTCCAGCCCGCAGTTTGCTCTTGGTGCAGACGAGGGTTTTTAAAGTGAAGTAGTGGGATTAGACGCATGTCATCACAGCTTTGAAACATAAGGAGTCACAGACCTTGAATAAATACCTGACGGAGGTCACAAATGCCTTGCCGGTGTTCCTGGCTTTGAGCCGTCTGTTTACCCTCTCAGATCTCGCGCCTCTCAAGTCTGCAAACATTTCACGCATCAGCATGTTGGGGCTTGTGTCAAATCCATCCGCTGTGATATGTAGGCGGAAATGTTCGGGTGCTTCTCATAAGATTGTTTTTATTGCAGTTAATCAATGACTGTGTTCCAATATATTAAAAAAAAAAAAAATGCATTGAGGCATTTTGCATGGAGGCATTTTGCACAGCCCTCTTTCCTCATTTATCATCATTTAGTAACAAGGCACACAATACATTAAAGGTGCACTATGCAAAATTGCCAAGGGAGAACAATGATGAGAACCACTTCATGTAGACTAAAGGGTCCTTACATTGACCCTCGGCAATTTTGCATGATGCAGCTTTAAGTTTAGATGAGGGAATCTGCATCATAGTGATAGCAGCAACACAGATACAGCAAACAGAATATGAATAAGAATAGAGTAAATGGTGTGCGTTAAAGAGATCACAACACAAAATTACAGCACTTGAACTGATTAAGTCGTGAATTGCAGCATGCATGTAGGGTGTGCAAAAGAGCTCCATGACTTTCTCCCCTTGTTAATACATACATGGTATTTCCACCTCTGCTGAAGCCTTTCCTTCAACAGATATTTGCCTGCAGAATGTCACGGTGACTGCATCTGTGCTTGTAAACGTGAATCATACATACTGTATAGAGGGCGTGTAATTACTAGCAGGGTGTGTGTGTGCTTGTGTGTGCTGCAGCCCGGCTCGTCTCGACCCAACACTGCCCCGGGGAAAATGCAGAGGCCGGTGCGCTTGAAGCCCATCCATAGTAACAGCACCACGGCTTCCCACAGACGCAGCTCCCCTTACAGACACCATGAGTCCTCTAATGAGGCCGAGCTGCCATTCAACTGCTCTGTGAGACCATCAACATGCTGTATTATGTGTCACTCACACTCACACACACACACACACACACTCACACACTGACACACAAAAACACACACTCACCCATTCACGGGATGGATTTAGATCTCCCTACACAGACCTGTTTGACACCTTACCTCAGGAGGAACCAAGCTTTTATGAATTTTATGGCAAAAATATTCAAATGTAAATACATTTGACCATATCAACCCTTACATTTGATAAAATAATCTGAATCAATCAATCAATAGTTTATTTTGATTATACATTATTACAAGAATTACAACAATTTGTGTGAATATGCAGCTGACAAAACATTATCGTAAATGTTTATACCGTTTATATCCATTTCGCACAATAAATTTTACACAGTCAGTGACCAAAAATAGCCTGAAGCCAAGGCTTATTTTCACCTATCCTATAATAGCCCAGAATATCAGCAATACCAAGAAAGACAAAAAAAAGGAAAAAAAAAATCCAAATTCCAATCCTTAAATGCTTTACATTTTAATCTCTTTACATTGCAATCCTTAATTATTTTACAGCTCATCATAAAGACCGTTCCTTAGTTTGACTCTCAAAACTGCAACAAATCCATATTTTACATCGGTTCTCACTTTACATGTTTCAAAGATACACAACCATCTGGAATTAAAATTTCCTTCTTTTAATTTAAAAAAAAAAAAGAAATGAATACAATCAGGAAAGCTTTTATTTCAAATTCAAAAAATTACTTCCAATCTTTTTAAATACACAATGTCTAAAAAAATTAATGTGCATGACCCCAAAAGTCCACATCAATAACCCTAAGGCAACACTTGACAACACAAAATAGTTGTCACTGAAAAATGAACACTAGCCCCGGAAAATTTGCCAGGTGTACATACGCACATGTACACACACATACACACACACACACACACACACACACACACGTACACACACACACACACACACACTGAACTGCAGACTGAAGTCTTTTCTCCATGTGACATCGTTGCCTTTTTTCCCCCAGATGGACAAAGAGTCCAGGAGGCGTTTGACCATGACGGAGTTCTCCCGTGGCGTGTCGCCCTACTGTCTCCCAGTCATCAATAACTTTGTCACCCCGGTGCCTCCAACCACCAAGAGGAAAGAGAGGGGTGTAAAGGTCACCGCCAGCGGCACCCTCAGGGGCCGTAGGCTGCGGCCTACCACCGCCCCCAGTGGACCTGACGTCAATGAGGTCTTTATGTCCCTATGTGCTTCCCTAGAAACAACACTCATCATAATAAGCTTTTAAGCAATAGCCACTGTGGGCCAATCAGTGACAGCAATGAAATTTTCCATTAGGAGCCTTACAAACATAACAGGATGAGCTCGTAGGTCTTTGTGAGGCCAGTGAGCTCCTGCATCAAAATAGGATCATTTCTGACGATGTTTCTTTCTTCAATTTCCTGATGTTGTGGGACTAATGAAGGGACAGATCCTGAGCAGGTGCAAGCGCAACCACACACACACACACCATGGAGGGAAAGCAAATAAAAAATATGATACATGTCTGTTGGCTTAATCAATATCAGTATTATTGATTATTGATACACACAGTGTGTTTGCTTAATTATCACTGTGGTAAAAAGCCTTCATAAGGGTTAATACAGGTCAAGGTTGGGGTTGATTCAGTTTTCACCTTAATTGATTTTTGCTATTTTATGACATAGCATTCATTCTCAGTTATTTCATCCAGGGTAGAATCTTTTCTTTATTATGGAAATGAAAGACAAATTCGCAAAAAAGAAAGGACAGGAAAGGAAAAAGGAAAAACTGACTGAATTGGTTGGTTGGACCCTTCTTCATGTATGACCTGCCCCTTATCCTGAATACTCTGTCCTTTTTCCTTTTTGCCCAGGAATCCCCCTTGCTGCGGAGCGCTGTGCCCCAGAGCAGAGTGTGTGTCAGCATGGTTTACTTTGGCAAAGCGGTGCACCTTTCTCACGACCTGGCTGACATGAGGGACGAGGTCAAAGTGTTTCAGCAACACTGTGGAGGAGAGAACCTGTGTGTGTACAAGGGCAAGCTGCGTGAGGGAGGTTAGTATGACAACCTGTGTGTGTGTGTGTGTGTGTGTGTGTGTGTGTGTATGCACTCACACACAGGAGAGGGTCAGGGGCTGGGGAGGGAGGTCAGTGAGATAGCCTCGGCTTTGTGCAAGCAAATTGCAGATGGCAGGTCAGGTCATTATGAGACCCTGTTATCAGGCCTCCCACTCTAATCCAACGTGACTGATGATCACTTCTATATTTTACTGCAGCTGTAAATAATCATTTTGATTGCAAAAGAAGAAGAAAGCACACACAATATATTGGATCTTTGTCAGGTTCCAACTTGACGACGATCCAGCACAGATTGAGATATTTTTTGTGTGTTTGTAGCAATACAGCATGTAGGCTTTATTCTTCTTTTGTGCTGTATACTTTTCAGCCCTGCACCTGGCAAAGTGGATGTGCGTATAATTATTGCTAATCATAATCATTCAGATTACCCATACACAGAGATGTGCAGAGATGCCTACAAATGCAGCAGGATATCCAATTAGTATTCAAGTGTTTATTGCACAAGTTGCTTTTTAAAAAAAATCCCACAACAGCCAATGTGTCCGTGCCTCTTAAATTTTCCTTGAGCAAGATGCTGACAGCCGCTACCTGCTCAGTGTAACGTTGGCACTGAATAGCTCTTAAAAACATCTTTACCTCTCATACACTTTTCTCTTCTTTTCCCGCAGAAAGTTTCCAGTTTGTGTCGCGACGGCACCGTGGTTTCCCCTTCAGCTTGACGTTCTTCCTGAATGGGCTCCAGGTGGAGCGGCTCAGCTCCTGCTGTGAGTTCAAACACAGGAAGGGCTCCCGGCTCGGCGGCAGGCACGGACACTTTGGTGTCTCCGGCGTCGAGGCGGCCTCACCCTGCTACAAGTACGATGCTCTTTTAAAGGTTGTCTGTGTCTTTGTGTGCCTGAAAGGAGCTGTTTCATGTAACTCAAGCTAAGTCATGAATTGACAGCAAAGCGTTTACCAGCAGTTATTAAAGGATGATGCACAGTTTGTCATCTTTTATTAGTTGCTAACACGCAACAGAGCCATGCAGATAGCAATAACACATTAAGATATATGAGAGCTTCCCCTGTAGCATTCAAATCCCATGTTGATGTTAATTTTTCAGGTGCATCATAGCAATGGGGCTGGACAAAAAGCCCACACCTCCACCAAAAAGGGTCAAAGAGGAGGAGGTGAAAGAGCTGACAACAACCAGCCTCACAGAAACCCCCAAGGATGTTGTAGAGATGGAGAGGGAGGGGGCTGAGAGAGACTCTGCCTCCTGCCAAGAGTCTGAAAGCAGCCAAGCTCAGGACATGGAGACAGAAGTCAAAGAAGACTTACCACCTGAGGAGGACAAACTCCGCGATGGTAAAATGACTGCAGTGACCGAGTCTGATTTGGTGTAACACTAAAACAGAATTGAAAAAATGTACATGTAACAAATTCTTTCCCTACAGATTATGAAGAGGACTTTGAAGCGGACGATGAGGGCCCAGTAGAGGATGAGACAAAAGAACAGAAAACGGTGTCTCCCTCCAGTGACAAAGAAAGGCAGGATAAAGAGAAAGACGCCTCTGAGAGTGAAGATGATGACAAGGATGGTGGGTGAATCTGTTTGCGTGAAAACATTGTTACAAATATGCTGCAACCAAAAATCATGTAGCCTCGTAATGTGGCACTAAATTTGCTTAATTTGGGTCAAAACCGTAAGCCATGAAAGATATGAGGTGTTGGAATAAGATTTTCCTATTCAAGATTTTTTGCATAAGTGCTCCATCTCTTTTGCACAGAGGACAGGAAGTCTCATTCAGCCTCCAGCGTCTCGGGCAGTGACAGGGAGGAGAGTGATGTTGAGGACAGCAAAGACGTCAAAGAGGAGCAGACAGCAGAGCGATCAGAAGACCACGCAGAAGATGCCCAAGAGGTTGATCAGGAAGAAACCCCTGTTCCTCCAGCGGAAACAGACAAACCAAATACAGAAGACGACAAGGACGACAAGGTTTCTGAGAGTGTCTCCCCCATCCCATCTCACGCCGCCACCTCAGCCAAGGACTTAGAAATGCAGGACAGCCCCGGGGACAGCACGCGATGTACAGAGTTAGAGGTCTCAGACGCCAGTGTTCCCTCAGGGAACGAGGGTAAAGGAAACGATGACGTCCCAGGAGACGAGCCGGGAAAGGAGGATGAGAAAAGGGTAGATGAGTGCAAACAGGAGGAGGAACCCGAGAGAGGTAAGTATAAACCAGCAAACACAGACTCTGGAGCATCTGAGAGACTGGAGTGAGAGACTGGAGCTGTCCATCTTCTATGGAGCTTTTTCCACTATTATAACAGCCAGGGACGTAGCCGAGTCCAAGTCAGTCCCAGGACGGTTTCCACTAGAGTTTACATCAGGATCAAGTCCCATTCAACAACAATTTAGGTTTATATAATAAAGCCTTTTCTACAACTAAAAGAATATTTTTAAGGTACTATTTTTTAAGTATCAGGACATTACAATGTCTGTCTTCTCATTTTAATAGTGGAAAAACTTAAATGTGTGTAGCATTGTTTCATTTTTGTGTTTGTTTTGTGTTTTTTGGACTTTCTCTTTTTCTCTCTTTTTATGTTTCCTCAGTGTGTGATTTTACTTCTCTATCTGAGATTTATTTCATTTGAAATGAGGGAAAAGATAATTGGGTATTAATGAGAAGTTTTCAACTTGGACTAATGGATGATTGTATTTGAATCATACCTGGCAGTGTTTTTAGAATTGAAACATTTATAGAAGCATGTGTTTGCCTGTTACCTATCTTAAAGCTGCACTATGGGACCTGTATCAAAATCAGTTAAATCTTATTTGAAATCTTCATAAATCCAAAAGTGAATCAATAATTGAATCCTGTCTTGTAAATAGGATTTTTCACCCCAGGTACAAACTGGAATGAATTATCATTCTTAAAATATTAGTTCTTTTTCAGACTGACATCCTAAAAATACGTAGTGCACCTTTAAAATGTGAGGCCTTGTAATTGTGGACTGTGGATCTGTTCTGGTTGTGTTGTTACTGAATCCTGCTTGTGTATTTGTTACTATTTTTTTTATCCTGTGCATGGTAATTATTATTTTGCATGTTGTGGTGTCATCTTACTTTTTTTCTTAATAGCCATAAATATTAAAGAAATAATGACATTTGTGGTTTCATACTTTGTTGCTGAATCTCTTATGTTCTCTCATTGTATTTGGTCAAAATGGCCTCACTTCACATCAATTTCTTTTACCTGATACATCACATCACTTTCTTATATAATGCAAATAGATTATAAAAGTTCCTCTTCTGTGTCTTAAAACATGTCACAAATTGATTTTACTGCATATGCCCTGTTTCTTTCTCTTTTCCATGCTTAACCCAAGCCAAGTCTGTGCAGGAGAAGCTGGCAGAGGCCATTTTGAAGGAGGCCCAGTGCAGCTCTGAGCCAGAGCTGAGTGACACCAGCACTGAGGAGGAAGAGGAGTCCACACAGACAGGCAGTCAACAGAACAATAAAGGTACCAGATTTGCATTTTCATCATTATTAATAGATTCAACTCAACATGAGTGCCCTCAACTCCAACCATAATTTTCCATCTAGTTGATGAATAATAATCTCTAAATACAACACAGAGAAACCCTGGCTTATTTATGCTATTTATTTGCTGCTATTAAAATTTACAAGAACTACAACATCTGATCAAAGTGTACTTAAAAGAACTAAACTAAACATTGATGACACTTTCCAAAACAACCTTTCAATTATATTTGCAGATGCGGTTCCAGAGAAATCAGTGACATTTACAGAGCAGCAACAGACCCACACAGAGGGGATGAAACATGAGGAAATTGCGGTTGATGCAGCTGAAGTGGTAGAGGATCGCGGAGAAGTGACATCCGAGCTGAAGGAAAAGGAGGACGAAACTGAACCAGAGCCTCATGAGAATGGTGATAGCGCCAGAGATGACACGGGAAATAAAGATATGGACGTTGAAAGGGCTGCATCAGAGATAGATAAGGAAGAAAACACAGAGCACAACCCTAACCCATTAGAGGAGAGTGAACAGAGAGATGCATCTCCATGTCCTGAATCAGCAGAGAAAATGGCAGAAGACAGGAGTTCAGAACCTCAAGAAGATGAACCAGCTAAATGCACTGATGCTGAGGCTGCAGAGAAAGAGCAGGAAAAGGAGCAGGAGGAGGAGAATGTCCCAGCGGAGGCTGACACACAGCCTGATGAAAAAGAGCAAGGGGCAAAAAGCAACGAAGAGGATGAGTCATCAGCATCAGACCTGAATAAAATAACTGATGAAACAACCGCGGCAGATAATAAAGAAGTGGAGGCGGTGACGGCAAGTGAGATGGTGGAGATGAAAGCGGAGGCCTTGGAGGAGCAAAATGCCCTCAGCTGTGAAGAGGCACCTGTAACTGACTCAGAGAGGCAGGGACAGGAGGAGGAGTCCACAGCTGGAGGAACGGAGGCAGAAGTCGCAGCTGAGAATTCGAGCAAAATTCAATCAATGGATGAGAGTGAAACCACAGTTCACGCTGGGAACACAGCAGATACAAGTGAGACAAAAGCTGAAGATGAGCCCAGTACAGCTGATATCAAAGAGGAGGCAGCAGAGGAGGCTTCAGGAGCTGAGGTTTGTATGGATGAAAATGGAAAACAAGAGAGTGATAAAGATAATCAAATAAATGGTCAGGAAGAAGAGGAAATAGAAAAAGCTGTTGAAGTAAACACAGAAGAGGATAAAGAAGAGAAGATGATATGTGACGATAATACAGAAGATAAACAGGAAAATCCAGATGAGATAATAGCAGCGGACAATACAGAGGAAAGAGAAGACACTGGACAAGATAAGACAGAGGAGGGAGGGGCTGATGAGAGTAAGGCAGAAGAAAGCATGATGGAGGATGAAGAAAATGCAGCAAAGGGGAATGAAGATGATGTCAATGCTGCAAATTCACAAGAGGAGGTAAAAGCAGAACCCCTGGAAGAAAGGTGTGATAATGAAGATGAACCCAAAGACGAAGAGAAGGTCGATGAAGCAGAAAAGACAGAGAAAGATCAGGATGACAGCAAAGTTGAGAGCAGCAGCTGTGTTAATGATGATATAAAAGAATCTGAAGAAAAGACAGAGAAAACTGAGAAGTCTGTAGAGGCTGAAGAAATATCAGAGGTTATTGAAGAACGAAAGAAAATTGCAGAGGAAAACTCAGATAAAGACGAAGAGACAGTTAAAAATATTGTTGAATCAGAGGATGTAGGTGAATGTGAAGCTGTAGAGGAAGCACACGTGACTGAAACTGAAGACAAAGCTGAGGAGATCACAGACCATGTGGTGGAGTCTGGCGATGTCCAGAAAGAAAGTGAAAAAGAAAGCAACAACATTGAGAAGGGTGAGGTTGATAGTGAAAATGGAGAGACTGCTACAGGAGCTGAGAATAAAACCCAGGCAGATGACACAGAGTCTCCAACCCAAGACACAAATGAGACAAAAACAGAGGATTGTGCTGAGGATGAGACAAAAACAACAGAGCTTACCCAAGATCAGACAAAAACAGAGGATTGCGCCGAGGAGGAGACAAAATCAACAGAGCTTACCCAAGACCAGACAAAAACAGAGCATGCTGAAGAAGAAGGTACAGAGGCACAGAAAACTGTGGAACCCAGTAACATCGAGACCGGAGAAAGTGCTGAGGGCCATGAAGAGAAACGTGAAGATGACACGACTGATCAAGCCCCTGATGTCCATTTGGAAAGCACATCTAAGACAGAGGATGACGGTGTGGAAAACCAAGAGGAGCCCTCTCAAGGAGACTTGGAGCCAGTGACATCTGGTATGGAGTTCAAAGAGGAATCAAAATTTGATGATGTTAATGCAGACATAAAAGACACAGAGACTGAGGAAATGAAAGAACATGCTGGCATAAATACTGAGCCAGCAGACCAAGAAACTGCCTTAGAAAATGAAGACAGAGGTTCAGATATGAGCACCAAGAATGTCCATAGTAGTTTCAAAGAGGTGATACTTGTCTCTTCTGGGCATCAGGCCCAGATCTCAGAACCTGTAGCTGTTGAGTCAGACAGCACAGCTCACAAAATAGATGAAGAGAAAGTGGAATCCATCACATCTTGTGACTCAAAGGTTGACAAAACCTCCAAAACCGATGAAAATGCTGCTGGCGATCACCAGTCTGCTGTGGACGGAGAAAATGGAGCAGATACAGAGGAAGCAAGCAAACCATCAGAGGAAGGAGCAAGTGTGTTGCTCAAACCACAAGCAGAATCATTCCAGCCCGCACCCAATGATGCTGATCACATGGATGAAAGCGTCATGTTAACCAAAGCAGCTAATGTTTCTGAGGAGGCTACTGAAACTGAGAAAAATGGTGTAACTCCAGAGGCTTTAGAAAGTGAAGACAACACAGATTTAGTCACCAACTGGGTAAACATCCATCAGGCATCAAAGTTCTTTGAGAAATTTGTTGAACCTTTGGATGACTTAAAGGGGTTGACTTTAGATAACACAGCCAAAGTATCAAACAATAACGCAACAGCGACAGAATCTACAAATGGGACAGAGCTATCAAGATCAGAGAGTCCAGTTAAAATGTTGGGGATTTCTGAGCAGGGAGCTGCTGATGGCACCGGTGCTGAAGCCTCAGAAAAAGAGCCCACACCAAATTATGAAAATGAGTCTGGGGACAATACCAAAGTGGAGGCCATACAATCAGATCTTAGGAGCAATCACTCCAAAGAAGACGAACCTTGTGAAAGTGAACCCACCAAAGATACACTGCAAATGAAGGAGGAAACTGAGGACACGGCCTTAATACCCATTACAGAGGAAGAGCAAAATGGTGAGGAGTCTGCAACTCACCCAGTAAAGGAAGACGCAAGCTTAGAGGAGCAACGAGAAGGGACTAGTGGATCTCATGAAGATGACAAGGTCCAAGATGCAGCAACACAAAGAAGCACTGACCAAACTGATATTTGCAAAACTGAGATGGAAAGCATTGCAGGTAGCCATCATTCAGCAGCCAGTGTCAGACCTGAGAGTGTCACTGAGAACCCAAAAGAGGAGAAAGCAATTGAAGACGATCCAGAGTTGAATGAAAACCAAACAGCAGTTGAAGAGATAAAAGATCTCCTGTCATCTTCCATAACTGAAGAGCATCAGGAAGGTTCAGAGAGGTCTTCCAAATTGGTTTCTGCTGACATGACAGCAGCTGAACCTGAAGGTACCAAAGAACCATCGGAAGAAGGGGAAAAAGAAACGACAGACATCACAGAGGTAACAGATCTTACAACTTCCAAGTCAGACGATGGTAGCCAAGAGGAGTCCCCAAGTGGAGAGATCAAACCCAGTCCGTCAGAACAGAGCCTTCCTGGAGACAAAAAGGACATACAGTTGATTGAAGACATTAAACACACTCTCAGTAAAGACCGATTGAGCACTTTTTCAATGGAGGAGGCATTGTTTGGCCACAGTTCATATCCTTTGCTGACAACTGCACGGACAGAAAATGGCCATTAACAAAGCAAACCTCAGAGAGGTACTGAGGTACAGTTAGTAAAACTGTTTCCTTTTGTTTTGATTTTCAAGGGTGTAATAGCTGAATAGGTTATGAAATGATCGACACTAGGAAATGCAAGAGAATTTGCTTTGATTGAGTTCTCTTTTGCACAGCACTTCGGATAATCAAGACGGCCACATGAAGACCTGGAAACACAGTGCATTTGTAGTGATAAGAAAATGTGATTTTATATTGGCCAGTTCTTAGACTATGTTGATTTTGAAGTACTCAGGTACTTCAAAATCAACATGATTTTATGTTCTACAAAAGCGACAGTGATGGCTGTGTTGACAAAACTTGAATTGTCTTCAATAGACTAAACTCTTATAGTCCTCACTTACCAGCACAAGGAGCACATAATGAGTTTTGATTGTTGCATAAAATGTTTACAATAGCCCATCTCTTCCTATTGTTGGTAACTCACAATGAGGCATAGTTTGCACAAGGTATCAACTACAGCTGCTATCACCAATCACCTGTAAACAGATACTCTTCCCCTCACGCTGCACAAATGATTAAATAATTTATTGCTGTAGGACTCCCATGGCTTAGCTCGCTCTGAAGCACCCTAACACACTTTGTACATTTTATATTGGCCAGCCTACTTGGTCAAAAGCACAATGCTACTTTTGCTTTGAACTGAGATGTGAATTGCATCTGTAAGCACAGGAGGGAGAAATACTGTGTATGTTTAATAGATCTGTAGGTCTTTGATGTAAAAGCTCATCATTTTCAGACAATGTGATAATCATAGCATCAGTACAACTGAAGTGGGGAAATACTATGATAAACTTAAGAGGAACATAATAACTCAGCTTCCTATAGACTGATAGACGTTTAGATAGCTAGGTAAAACAGTGGTGAAACTGTGATATGTCCCATGTAGGCAGTGATTTGTGTCACTGTTGCTGCTAACACTACCTCTGACTAAAAAAAAAAAATCACTTAACATTTGGTTCTTTTACCCTTTCATGTGACGTGGTTTTGTGAGGATTCACCTTTACATTTCATTTCTGTCAAACTCAACTGAATGCTTGTGTGATTTGGCCATTCAAAAAAATAAAATTAAATTCAATAAAATTTAAAAACAATAAATGCATAGAGACTCTGACATCACTTTTCTTTCCACAAATTGACTGTGCGAGGCAGAATGATTGCATACACTCATTTGCGTTCTCAAAGTTTGTATTTCATTTGTATGTAAAAAAAAAAAAAGTATACGCAACAACTAAATCAGCATGTCACAAATATTTACAAGATATAGAAGTCTCATCAAAAATCTAATTTAGCTAATGTAACACAGGACAAGAGGCACTGGAAGGTGGGCGATAAGTTCATGAACAGCTCATCTACTTACAATGTCCTTATCCAAATACTGACATTTTTTGTCATGAATATTTTATCAAGATTTTTAAGCAAACAGACAAATACTGACAGTTCTAGTCAAATCAGCAATTCCCAGCTAAAAAAAGTTGTCTAGTTAGTGCAAAAATGAAAATGCCTCTATTTCATGTGGCAAGAAGAGGTGAAAAACATTCTTACAATGCCAAATAAAAACTAGTGTCATCAGTGAAATTAAAACATTTTAATTTCTGCAGTAAGACCTTGGAATGCCTTGGACATCTTTTTTTTGCAGGGAATTATTGGTTTTGACTGGCTCTTAAAGTATATTTACAGAGCTTCACTGTGCATTGTATTATTCGTACACTCAAAAGAACCCAAAGCTGGACTCCTTCCCTTCTGTTTACATATACAACCAACGCTACAATTTTCCAATAAGGAGTGATATCTTTGTAAAATAATGGAGCGTAACACTAGCGCTGGAGGAGCTCCCAGCTGTTAGTTACTGTCCTCAAAGCTGCCGCTGCTGCTGAAGGATGAACGGAGGCGCATGGTGCTCATGGGATCCGACACGTACCCTGAAAAAGAGACCAGAACACCACATCAGGAAAAGGTGAATACAGAAAAAAAAACCTCAAAAAACTTGATTTTAAAAACTTGATTTTAAAATATGATTAAGCAGATAATTCTGGATTTGCTTGCCCACAGGCCTCAGGCAGAGTGTCCCACAACATAGGGGCTCCTTCACCTTCTAGTCTTGATTTTTAGAAATTCATTGCCTAAATTAATTACATTTATTTTAATGTGGATTAATCCCAATCCCCAGTTAATGCAGTGCTGTTGCTGTATCAGTGGACATGTATCTTGCACACAAACCGTTGCGGTCAATCGGGGGGAACTGCATGTTCCTCCTGAGCTCCTCCAGTGACAGACCTCCAGAGGCTCGCCGCTGCTCACTGCAAATGAAAAACAATATCACCTGTCATGCGAAATAAAATCAACTCTTACTCTTTATGTACAGAGGGTTCTGCTCTGCTGCAGCACAAATAGACAGACCAACAGACAAATATACACACTATGATCATCTGACATAATAAAACACAGAGGATGCATGGAGAAAAACAGATCTAACTGTCTCTAGTGGAGTGACAACCAGACACTGCCACAGCATAGCAGCCCTGCCCCTTGTTACTGTGTTCATAGTAACTGTTACCAGCAACTGGACTTCTCTCCACTGCTGTTTTACTGGTAGCACGCACGCGC
>OMLB01002294.1:9705-33635 GCA_900302555.1 Myripristis jacobus
AATTTGAGCAAAGGCCAGGCTGCTGTCGTTGGTCTGAGTGTGGGCTCTAGCGGCAGGGTGAGAGCTGTGCCTATGAGGAGGGGGTGGGTAAACAGTCTAAGGGGGACATGTCGGGACATGCTAAAGATCCAGGCCTGGACCTGTAAAAAGCCTTGTAAAGGAGAACCAGAGATGAATGTTCTGTTCACATTCACAGTGATATATGCATTTGTAGTTTGTGTATGGGCCTTGGAATGTGACTTCACTCTGTTTTGAAACATCTATAATGTTTTTGTCAGAGCTTTGAAACCATATGAAAAGTGTTCGTTTCGTTTTGTATGGTCTTGAAGTGCTTACCGTGCATTCAGACCGCAAGCAACATGATCAACATGCCACAAAAGTCCATTCATTTCTTATTGAGCAGAGCAAGTGAAACCAGTGTGTAGTCAGCAAGCTTTTAGGCCAAGAACAGTTGGCCAAGACTGAACCTTTTGCAGTCAGCGGCCATCAGCAGCCAATCCGATTTGTATGCCTCCTTGTCTGCAATGCTATTTTGTTCAATGAACAATAGATCTGCTTGGCAAGTGAGTAAGAACCTGATTGCAGTTACTCAGAGATTCCGGTTCTTTATGAGGTTTATTTAAAAGATTACGGGAGTGAATGCAAAAAAAAACAATACTTGGAGAAGTGTTACATCCATTGTCAGGGTTGGTGGTAAGCTTACAATTAATATTCAGTTCAATTTAACCTTGTTTCAGACACAGGTCCATATCAGTACAACAATAATAATAATGATGACAATAACAGTATAATACTTCACTTTACTAACTATGTTTTTTGATTGAATTAATCAACACATACATCTGTACATAAAATTCCTCAACACAGCTTGAAAGGTGGGAGTATTACTAATAATAAACATTTGACTTGCACTCGTCCATCTTGTGATCATGAGCACGATTCTGAAAGTGTTATTAAATGCCACCTGAAGCTTTTTCATTTCTGCTTTACTGTAACTGCACACCAAGTGGGTTGTATAGAGTAAAGTACAGGAGGCTCTAACAAGGGCTGTTTTAACATCATCAGTACACATATGCTTATTGCGTATCGGGTTGTGGATATAGTTTACAGCATTAGCACTGCACATCATCATCACCACATGTCACAGGTCATTCCTGATAATAATACCAAGATAATAATATCTAGTTTTTTTGGTGATTAATGGCACTTAATTAGCTCTTGTGAGCAAACAATGTTAGCTTGATGTAATGTTATGACAGGCAATACAGATGATTTGTCATTCAAAAGTTGGTAACTTGTATCAGCTTTGTAACTCTGATAGATACATAGAAGCAGTCAGAGAGTGCTGCACCACCCACAGTGGGTCAGTACAGAGCCGTCCCTCAGCCTAGTCGCTCATCATGTGAATGCCCTGTCCTGGCTAAGTTACACTGGAGCCAACAAGCATCAGGCACTGCTCCCAGGTGTCAAGTGTCTGCTTGTGTTGCTTTGCATCTAATGGCGGTGCCTGGATTGTGGCCTGTAGCAAGATTTGTGTAGATCCAAATCCTGACGGTAGACACGGGTGTTCATTCCATGTTATGAGAGAGGGAAAATCAACAAGGCAACAGCAAAATGTTTCAAGTGGCATGTTATAACCTTTTTCATCATATATTCCATGGCCACTGTGATTACTTGAATCTCTGGAGGGGGTCCAATAAAACAGTGCAAGATTTGAATTCACCATTCGGTATCAGTGCTTACAAGTACATTCAGCTGATATTAAAGTAATTGTAGCTGACTAGAACCACAATAAACTAACAGTTACACTATCTGGTTTGAGTTACATTAACCTGCTAGCTGGTACATCCTGCCCTGTTTTTAAAAGCATGATAGCTTCAAAACCATTGTGAGAATTTGGAACAGTTAACAATGGTGTAATGTTAATGCAAAGTCAGTCCTAGCCAAGCAGTTTTTCCTGCAGATATGTGGTATGTTTGGTCGAATATGGAAAATCCACAATGTCTACAATGCTACAACTCAAGCTGAATATCTAATCAGTTGATCGTGTCTCTATTGTTAGACTGTTCCAGGTATTTGTCTGAACGTTATGAAAATAGTCAAGACAGAACATTTTTTTACCAGGGCACATTGCTCCCTAAATTGATTCTGCACACCTTAGTTCAGGAAATTAATGGAGAAGGTAGAGTGCATTATCACTTACACAGCATGCATATAAATCTTAGGAAATGTATATATTCAGATGGGCTGGTGATTTGGTTAATATTAAATAGATTAGAGGTATATCATTTAAGTGCTCACGACTACCTAACAACAACTCTGAATGGAATGAGAGTCTGAATGTAATGGAGTTAGTGTGCCCTGTGTAGCAGGCAGAGTGTAACAGCACTACACTGCTGAAGGCAATGAGATGCACTGATGTGCTTCTCTATTAGCCTTTCTTTCATGTCTTCTAATTGTCAAACATGGGGTTTTGATAAAAATGTTTTTCCAAAAGGGGGCATGTGCTTAATGAGTGACTGCACTGGTTAGTTTGGCACACACACGCACACACGCACACACTCACCCACCCACGCACCCACGCACGCAGCAACCCTGGGTAGCCTGTGCTGTTAAACAATGCTTCAGTTCATCTCTTCATTTCATTTGACTACCATTGACTACCATTTCTATCCTTTGCTCACATTAACATTGTTTTCCAGGTTTTCTATTTATTTTCCCCAGGTTTTCTAAATAAGATTTTCAGACATTGTCTCACAATGGCAGAAGCCAAATAGCTCATGTGGCTGTAATGAAGATGTTTATAACAGTGCAGGATGAGCACCAGCATATTGCTCCTGTGAGAGAGACATTAAAACTCACAGGTTTATTGTCATCCCATTTAATTAATTCTGCTAGTGTAAATGGCATGGGCAGCTGTAGACACTTTGCGGGCAAAACAAAAACACATCACGCCAGTAATTGAAACTATGGTACCAAATGGTGTGTGACCAGCCCCAGAGTCCTAAGTGTTTTTACTAAAGCGCTTAGCAGATGGTTTTAAATGACTCTCTGACATTTGTTGTGGCCTTCTTCCGTATTTTGCAGCTCTAAGCTGGAATTGCACACAACTCAGCTACCCCTGAGACAACCAATTCTTCCATATCCCTGAGACTAGATGAAATTAGTGTTTGTTTAGGACATCCTTTGGCTCTTGGTTTTCATTAAAGTCCTTAAACTGTGCACTCAAATGATTAGACATACAGGACTATAAAAACGGGGCCCGCATTAGCAGAGTGCTAAGCGTCGCACCATGCAGAAAGTCTTAATGCTATGACTGATAAATTATCTGTCCCATTATTATTATTATTATCTATCCAATAATTTGTAACTATATCTTTTTTCTACTGAATATTACTACCTCTGAGATTAATAAAAAAAAATCTAAAATTGTATCTTTTGTTTTTAATATTGGAGATATTTCCTTTTTAAGAAAGAAAGGTTTATATGTTTAGTTTCTGTGGAAGTCCCCTCTGTCAGTGTTTGACAGGTATTTTTTTGTGGGGGAATAACCATTGTTGTTCTTATCTCCAAAACTAGTCCTTGTGTTTGACTTGTACATTGGATTTATTCATCATGCAGTGATTATGAGTTTATAAGAAATAAGGCAAAGGAAACAATTCATCTCTTGTAAGAAAAGAGTGTATAACAGCCTGTTCCTGGTGCATATTTGTTTCCCGAAGTAAAGTATGTATCTTAGAAAAGGCCCCTTGACAGCTAATCTCAGAGGGAATTGCCTTTAATTTTGGCAGCTCGTTGACTCACTGTGCGAGTAGTGAAAGGAAGAGAGGATGAAGGGAAAAAGCAAGCTTTCCTTTTTCATCTCTTCTGTGATTAATTTAAGGCTTTGAAAATGATGAATTTCAAACACAGCTATCTTGAACTTTGTAAATTCCCAGGCTAGTTGTACATAATGTTCACCGAGACTGCTTGCTTTGTACAATTCCTGTATATTATTCCATAAAAATGGATTGTTTGAATGTGTTTACAGAGTATTGCACTTAATCAATATCAGAGGTTGAAAGTATGATTGCATCAGTGTTACTGGCTCTTGTTTTAATTATATTTGTTGATTTATTGTATAAAATATGTCTCATTGTATCTATGTATAACTAGAAAGAATTCATTTTCAAGCTTCACACCATTGTCTGTATATCAAGTCCTTACACTTTCCTCATTCCAGATCACCATCACAGACCATGGTGTTCCAGCTAAATCCACCACTGTCCGCGTTATTGTCAAAGTCCTTGATGAGAATGACAACAGGCCGCTGTTCCTAGAGAAGATCTACAAGATCAAGCTCCCTGAGCGAGAGAAGCCAGAGAAAGAGAGGGCACTGAAGAGAGACCCAGTGTACCGAGTCATTGCATCAGACCGTGATGAGGGGCCTAACGCAGAGATCTCTTACAGCATTGAGGAGGGAGATGAACATGGAAAGTTCTTTATTGAACCCAAGACCGGCCTGGTATCATCTAAGAAGTTCTCCTCTGCTGGAGAATATGACATTCTCACAGTGAGTATCCAATCTCAGGGCTCCACGCTGTCCCCACCTTGATTGTAGATTGCAAAAAGTAAACAAATTTTCACACTGGGTCCTTGTTCACTGATTTGCTATTGTTTTCCCCACATCCACTCATCCTTTTCAGACCCTCTTTTCCTCTGCTGTTGTTTAAAACAAACAAACAAACAAAAAAACGACATTAAACAGTGATAAGACTATACGAGGCAGGGCTGTGCCCAATCTTGATTAACCAGATAACTGTGGTTACATGGCTGTACGACAATTAATTCTAATTAACTGATGGATAGCCTATCCCATAGTGAGGATGTAGTTAAACTTGACATATAGTCCTGCTCACCAGGACATTTTAAACATCTGCAGTCACTTTTGATATAGAGTGATGCGGGTAAAATAGAAACTGTTGAACTTAGAGTCAAGAGAAGACCACCAAACACCAAAATGCACTGTCTCTTAATTGCTACCAAACATGGTTTGACTTGCAGCACGTCTACGTTTTTATGGTTAACTGAGTATGCAAATTCTGTAACCACACACAAGGTAAATAAGATGTTTATTGGGCACAACACAAAGTGTTTGTTCAAAATTAAAAAGAAGGACACTTCAAAAAACTTAAAAGTTTAGGAAGCACGTTTCTCTTTGGGCAGACATCATTAAACCCACCATGATTTCATTATCATGTTTTTAACAGTTAGGGTATGTTTATCTCTTAATGCTGCACTCATAGCGTTACAGTGACCAAGAGCCAGATTTTGTGTGGTCAGTCATGGATGAGACATTTCACTTCTATTTATGTGTACTATCAAACTATATTGTATGTGATTTTTTTCATCTTTATTTTTATAGGGACAGAGCACATTAATAAACATTTTTTTTACGTATGCCAGTGTTAGCCGAATGGCTATTTTTAAATAGTAGCCCCTGGGCAAGATGGAGGATGCCATTTTAAAAATAAAAAAAGGAAAAAGTAGTAAATGAGCACAGTGGGGTCTAAGGCCTGGGACATACTGTCTACCTGAGCAGTGCGTGTGCATCACAGAACCTCTTCACTTTCAATTTGGCACCCATATTAACACATCCCAGCCTGTGTGAACAGTGTGCAGCACGAGCCTCACTGAAGTGGCGCGGATTTCGGCATGGAGCCTATATTCCTGTGTGAGGTGCGCAGTTTGTAGCAAAAATAAGCAGGAAAAATGATCTGCTGATAGTCATATTGACAAGATCCCAGCAACATTACAACTGACACTTTTCCTTATCATTTTAATATCTAAATCTGTAGAATATGACACAAACATGGGAATTGCATGTAGAGTGGGGGCTTTATGTGTACTGCATAGTACTATATAGTCATCGCAGAAACCACACTCCAGTCTTGGTCCTGTGTTGCGATGATCTACTGTTTCGGATATAAAAAAATTTCACTGGCCATTATCAAAGGCAAACTCATTGTAAAAAGATAAGGGTGCCAGTAGCTGTGCCGCAGCAGCACTGCTGTCGGTGTGGTCACAGCACAGCAGTTCAGCAAGGCAGCAGTCATGCACAGGTAGAGGTAACATGGCTTGGGTGTAAGACAGGATAGCAAGGTACAGCAATAATGCGAATAACAGATAATAAGCAAAAATAGCACTGTAATAGGCAGACAATAAAATAACTGCGGTTGCAACAGCACCACTCAAACAGGTAGTCGAAACCTCAGAAACTGAAGCCATTGTTCATCTGTACATACAACAAAAGGCACAGATATGACAGAACATGAGGTCAAGCAATGCACCATGTACCACATTACAAGATGATGTGGAGCGCTTTGAAAAGAATTTATTTTCACAAATCACGTTTGTGCTCACTTGAGCGAATATCCTTTCATAAGAATGTGTAACAATGTCTGTGATTCTGCTTCTCTCTCAGATTAAAGCCGTGGACAACGGACGCCCTCAGAAGTCCTCGACTTGTCGTCTGCATATCGAGTGGATTCCCAAACCAGAAGTACCGGCTGATGCGGCTCCTCTGGCTTTTGAGGAGCCCCCCTTCTCTTTTTCTGTAATGGAAAGTGACCCTGTGGCGCACATGGTGGGCGTCATTGCCACCGAATCCTCTGATGTTCCTGTGTGGTTTGAAATCACAGGTATAGCCTACTTATGTGTCTCTTTCACTGTGTGTGTGTGTGTGTGTGTGTGTGTGCGTGCGCGCGCAGGCAGGGAAATATTTTCTCAAAGAAATGCCTTGTGGGCTGATATACTTTAGGAGTAACACTAACAGCTCTTGTGTGTGAGTGCACTTGGATAGACTTAACCTTTTCTCACTATTCTAACTCAAAACTATCAACTGTCTTTTTCAAAGTTTTTGAACCTAAGTCCTCTTTTCTTGAATGTGATGATTTAATGTCAGAAGATCACTTGGTGCATGATATGGCTTTTAATACTTTTGACTCCCCCCTCCCCCACACTTTCCCTTCTCTAATCAGTTTCTGACTGACATCTCTTTTCTTCTCTTCTTTGTCTGTGTGCTCTGCTACTCTTTTCTTTTTAAAAAATTCTGTTTGGTTGGATTTTTGCAAGACGACATAGAGGATTCTGAGATGTTTTACATCCTTCAGATGGCTTGTGACCACAACTGTACAGCAGAAGGTAGCTGCTGGGATCTCCTAATAGGCTTTATTGTATTAAGAGATCATTTTACATTGTCTGTTGGTGCTACCTGTGACGTGTGGTTGATCTGTGTTGTGCCTCTTCATTGATGTTGTGCCAGATTTTTTGTTTATTCCAAACATATGACCTTATCAAGAGAGGTCATTTGAGCAGGAAAAACTCACTTTAAACATCACTTTAAATCATGTACATCACCATTTATATTTATCTTTATTTATATTTATATTCCTTATATGCCCCATTGTATGTTGTATCCTCATAATGTATATTTATATACAGGTATATATATTGGTTTACAATGAACCTCAAATGTAGATGGTTGGTTACATAAGAATAATACAGATCTATGCACCAATATTATGCATACTATTGTTTTTTTGCATGTGAACATACATTTTGGATATTGTTTATATACAACACATCTATACTAACTGTTAATTACATCAACACTAATGTTTCCATCCGGTATTAGCTTCAATATCAGCATAGCGGAAAAAAAAAGTTGTGTTTGTTGATGTGTCTTAGTGGCCCCATTCATTGTTGGCATAACCTTGTTCTGTGCACTTAGACAGGTGACGATGTGTCACTAATCTCCTGTCCCTCATTGTTTGTTAAAAAAAAAAATCCACAGGTGGTAATTATGACAGCCGCTTTGACGTGGGTAAGGCCAGTGGAACCTTGATTGTAGCGCGGCCCCTGGACGCCGAGCAAAAATCAAATTACAACCTGACGGTGGAAGCCACAGATGGGACGCGAACTGTCAGCACCCAGGTAATGGAAACACTAATGAAATGGTTGGAAACTGATGAGGGAGTTGTCATGGTTATGTTTTCTCATGTGAAATATGGCAGAGGGAAGGCCACAAATAATGAGGAAAGCACAGGCAGCAGAATGTACACAACCGGCCGGTTTGTGTTCTGCCAGCGCCTTGAAATTGACAATGCATAAGGATGAGTTCTTGTCACAACTTGACTACACATAATGCATCTGTTGCTGGGGAAAAATAGAGGCAAGCAACATGTTAATTGACGTGCTAAAATATGTAGGGGAAGTATTGGAAAGTTTTGAGAGGAGAGGTGCTGTTGAATTGTCATTGTGTTGATGCTCTCTCCGGCTCTCTTAATCTCTCTGCCAGAAGTTAGCTAGTCAGCATGGCAGATAGGAAGACAGGGAGCTTGAATTAATGCAAGCTTAAGGTACGTCTTCAGTTAGCTATAAAAAAAACAACACTATTGTATGTTGTCTTTCAATTAGATTTGCATTTGGGTGAAGAAGGTTTGATAGACACTGGTTTTTGAACCAGGCTTCAAACCCTGATGTTGGTAGTCAGCATTCCACCTCTTCTACACTCTACCATCTTAGAGCAGCAGCATACTTTTTTTTTCCTTACATTTGGCAGGGAGCTTCAGGAATCTTCCATTGTCTCATTCCCAAAGCAGGGCTAGAGAGGCGGATGGTGCTGTCTAGCCAGAGGTCTTTTTAAAGTGCACTCCCCCCCCCAACACACACTGCTTTTATGCTGCTTTTCTCTGAACCTGTGAGCCTTCTTTTCTTCCTTGGGACGCACTTATTACTTTTCTGAACAGAGGGCTAAATAAAATGAGTGAACATCATCACACAGATACATATACAACCACATTCGTGCCACAGCAAAACTGACACAGACAGTTTTGTGCAAAAGAAACAGATGCTTACACCAGGCCATTAAAAAACTACATTTTCACATGATGTGTTTGTATTCATTGCCATTTTGATCAAAGAGTATTAGATATGAGTAAATTGACTCAAGATATACATCCAGAGCTGTTCTGTACTTGTATTTGTCATATACAGTAACTTAATTTTACTTGCATATCTGGCATCTCAACTGATACAAAGGGTGAACTGCAGCTATAGGAGTGCTTAGGCATGTTGGTTTTCTTCAGATTCTGTTCAGATTGTCATGCCTTGTCAGGGAGATTTTGAACTTTGGATACATCTGCTGAGAAGTCCCTATCTGTAATGGTAGTTTGGGTCATATGGGATGCCACTATTCAAAGTGTTTTGTCCTTTGTCCTCAAAGGGAAGGGGGGGCTTCAGAGAGCTGTGGCTGGAAAAGAATCTATTTGTTGTCACTCTCTATGAATAAGGCCTTTCATCATCTGGTTGCTGTGCTCCACTGAGCCTTGGATGAAGCACCGCCTTCACTGGCATTTTACAGCTCAGCCACGGAAGCAGCACGTCCTTAGTTCAGTGGAGAACCTTCAAAACGGTCACAGAGTACCTATTGTCGGAGGCAAGATTCCCTCTCTCTGCCATGTGAAGTAAAACGCTTCCTGAGCAGCCCTGGCAACAGATACATTCTTAAAAGCCCCTCAACAGTACTGCATGCAGTGACATTTAAATTCCACATTAATCACGCCCAAAGGTTAGCGCATTCAAAAAGGTCTAAATATCAACATCTTCAAGATTTTTTCCAGCTGCGTATTTTGACCACAAGAATTTATGTCTACAAAAGAAAAGGACATGACACAGTTAGACATGGTATCGATGCGGGTTCAAAGGCGCAAACCCCTTTTTTTTATGTCGACCTTCATTATCATGAGGGGTTTTGTTGGCTACTTCAGTCATCACAGCGAATCACTTACAGGCCACCACTTGAAATATGCACGTCTGTCACTTGGCTGTGCATGTGTGCGCACAGATACACATTCAGAAATGCGTATGTATTGGCTTGTGCTTACTGTACATGTGAGTCTAAAAAAAATCAGTGTTGCAACATGTGCATTAATTGCTGTGTACATTTTCAGGATAAAATGTAAAGCCCAGCCTATGTTTCAAGTTTATGTGGTTATCTGCTTGTAGCGCGTAACAGCTTTTTGGCACTCTATTCAAAGTCATTCTGTAGTCTTTTTTGGCAGACTATTACTTAAAAAGCAAATGCTTGTTCATGGATAACATTAAATTTATTTCTTTTCATTGAGTTTATTTCACACTCAGTATTTACTAGGCCACCTTACAGATGTCCCCTGGTGGTAGTGATGACACATACATTCTCCACCAGTTGGTGAAAGAAGATATTTCAGTGACACCAGTATTTTCAGATTGCTTCGCACATATGGCGATGAGTATCACCTACTTTAAAATTATTCAGCAATGTTTAAGTGAAGATCAGACACTTTACCTCTTAGGATATGACACAGAATTGTTTCACTTTAAGGAAATTTCAGGAAATCCAGAAGATTTTTTCCACAAATCCAAAAGCGAACTGTGCACATTGTGTCTTTGTGTGTTCATGATATTTATAAGCCTTTCTGATCAAATCTGAAATCACAGTAGAGATTAGTGTTCACATACAAACTTACTTGACTTGTTTTGGGTTGTGTGTGTGTGTTTTTTTTGTTAGTTTGTTTGTTTGTTTTTTAAGATATCACAAGCACACATACATTGTTCAAACTGTGTGAAAGCCACACATGATTGATTGAAAAACATTCTGCTTACGGGGAAAGCGTAGTCTAATACATTTGTTTATTTAGTAGTAGATTATCAGGATTCTAGTTGAATGGCTGAATTTTGTCCGTTTACAAAGACTGAGCAGTGGGCCGTATGCAAATATTTGTGATAGTAGTCCCAAGTACTTGACAGAGAGAGCACCAACAAAGCATAGGTCACTGAACTCTGCTGGTCTGCATCGACTATGTCATTATAATGCGCTGTATATTTGTAATGTCTTATTTAATGGTGTATTTTTAATGGTTTCAGAAAAGGCTTCATATCCTCACATTTTTCTGTAGTGCACAAGTTAGAGTGAGGATAAAAGACAGCTGGGGGAACTGGTATTTCATCAGCCTTTGATGTATTTAATCTGTTAGCCTTGGCAGGAGGTATGACTGTACTGAGTGCTTGGGCTACTCATTTGTTCATTCTTGATTATGTTGTTCAACGGTGACAGTATCAGCTCATTTAGCCCGTACAGATACTGTAGCAAAAAGAGTCATGCTTATGGGAGGTGCATGTTTTTTTTGTGTATAAACAGTAGTTAAAGTCAAAGTTTTTAAAAGTGCTAATTGTATTAGTAGTATTACCCTTTGAAAACAAGTGAAGTTGTGTAATCGTGTGTCAAAACCTTACATTTTGCATATCATTGGAATCTTTTTCAGTGTATTTACATCAAAGAGGAAACAGTGAAATTATGTAGAGGAATCATCTTGATCTGTGGTCAATTGGACGTAAGGAGATAAAATTCCAATGGGTGTGTTATTGAGTGTGTATTTTTTTTCTTTAGGTGGTATGTTGTGTATGCAAGCCATAAAGATTTTCAGTGAAAATTAGATCAGCCCTATCGTACACATGCAGCACACCTCGTGAAAGCTCAAAGTTTGACTTATCTATTCCTCAAATCAAAGTCATGTGGAAGCTGTGCTACCAGACGGGCTGGCCTATTTTCTCTCTCTTTGGAATGTATTTGTTTTTTCTTTCCTTTTCTTTTCTTTTTGTTCTCTCTCTCCCCGTAGCCCTCCTTCTTGCTTTCTAATTTTCTCCCTCTCCATTTTTCAAAAGCTCCACATTTTTTGGCCAGGCATGCAAGGATTATGATTATTCTGTTTGGGTAGAATAAAGCGCAAACAAGAACACTGGACCTCTGTGGGTAGTGGGCTGTGTTAATCCGGCTCGGGAACATTTACAAGTGCTTAGTGCCAATGTCCTGCCTGAGCCCAGAACCTGCCACCTGGCAGGGGGGCATCCTCTCCTACGCATGGCACGGGAGGAAAGCAGGCACCACGAATGCTCCCACGTGGCCTGTTTTAGATACCACAAACAGAGGGTGTTTCTTTATACAGAATGCACCGGTTTAATTCTGGTGTATGTTGGCTAAGCACGGATTTGTTCACAAGCGTCTAATTTATTTTCAACTTTCAGCAATAACAGAATCAAAATTAAAATGCTTTTGCCTGCACTAATTGAAGTCCAATATGGGGCACCTTGCTGTGACTCTGTTAGTGTTGCCGGTATGAGGCTCTCAGTCTGTGGGTGGTCTGCAGAGCACAGTTGGCCTTTCTTTTCCTCTGCTTTCCATATGAGCATTGTAGCTCTATGAAGGCGTCTCTGAAGGATCAGCTGATGCAGACAAGGGGTGCAGCATTCCAGCATGGGCACCTCATAGCCAGGAGCCGCGCCAACAAGGCAGCCTCGGCATGCGTCCCGGCCTTCCTCCCCCCACTGCCAGCTCCATGACATCCTCCCTTGGCCCTACAGGAGTACCTCAAGCTGTTCTGCACACAATCTGTTCCTGGGCTCCTGTTTGTCAAGTTATCACAGTCTACATGGCAGTGACTTAAGTGTCTTACTGTCTCTGTTTTCTTGTTCTTTTTTTCTCACTAGCTCACCTTGACATCCACTTGTACTCTACGCATTTTCTTCTCCTCAGTGTCCATTTTTATCTCAGACTCTTCATCTCCTTGGTCTTTCTTTAGCAGTTTGCTCTCAGTCACCTCTTTTATTCCTCCTACCACTTCTACCCTAAGCCTGTCTTTTCTAAATTTGACCATTTCCCTCAGCTTCCTTTGGTTTCTCTATTGCTTTCTCTCAGTTTCTCCTTTTTTTCCTCTTTACTCTCATCTCACCCTCCCAGCAGTTTTTTCCCTTCATTGTCTCCATCTGTCATGTCTGTGTCTCAGTCCCAATCTCGTTCCTCTCCAGCATTCCCAGAGGATGGTATCTACAAAGACTACAGGAATTTCTTCTACACCAACATTTCTTCTGCAGTCAGGCTGTATCATGCTGTTTTGTGATGTTTTGGGGCAAAGTTCCTTTGAACTGTTGTAGAGCCTCCTTGCAAAGCGGAAGGTGTGTTTGTTTGCACATGGGGTTTAGGGTAGGGGGTGGAGGGGTTTGTGTGTGTTTGTGTATTTATGGGATGGGGGGTTGCAAATAGCCTTTTGTGTGCTTTCTAAACCACATGAAATTGTACATTGTGGATAGTACTGATGACCAGGTTTCGTTGCTTTCAGCGTCTTGACAACATTATCAGCTCTTGCCACCTTGTGAATGGCTCGCTTTTCACAAGACATGTTATCTGAAGCTGGCCAGACAGAGACACATTGGCCAGCCTCTCTATGTGCATGTGTGGGTGTGGAATTGCATATTTCTGTGTTTGTGTGTATGCACACAGACACATGGAAAGTGGATTGTAAGGCCTCAGTCATCCTGTGCAATATAATGTCTGGCATGGCATGTAAAGAGATGCCTGGAAGGAGATACGTTTCTGAGGGTAGCTCTAGAGACATACTATAGTCCCAGATTCACACATTTCTCAAGTATTCATTTTTGACGTTAATGTTGTTTTTTTTTTTTTTTTAATATAAAATTTCTGAATTAGAAATATGACAAGGTTCACTATTGCAACATAACTGGTGGCATACTGCCAGCTTTATAACACTGACAGTTAGCATGTAGTCCTAACTCCCCTGCAAAGTGGCATCTGTGAGCCTCAGCACCTTAGCCAACATCACAGTGTATAGCAGATTGTAAATGTTATCACTCCTGTCAGTTTGAGTCTATATTTATCTTTGAAATAGCCTAACAGTGCTCTACAGTGTATAACACCAGTGTAGAGTCAAAGTGATGAATACTGGTCAGCTGGTCAACACTCTGTGGACTAGTACCCTCCACTATTTAAGTATGGGTAGCTTGGATTTTAGTCTGCTCCTCTGTGAGACATCACCCCCTAGTGACTGGTATGCAGGTGTCTAATCTGAGCTGATCCTTTTGTTCCCCATGTTTGGCCATGGTAGAAGCCCCTCAACGGTCTGGGAAGCAGAGATGGCATTCCAGCAGCTCTCCATAATCCTCTGTCGGAAGTCCAGTAGACAAGTGGCTGGTGTTGATAAAACATGCCCCCAGTGGAATTTTACAGTTTGGGGACGTTAGATTCTTTGTTGTGGGAAAAAAACCCACAAAGCCACGGTTGCCCTTTGGCTGCCCAAGGCAAAAGAAACAGATCTAGGGATAAATTGTAGCTTTAATTAACTGTAAAGTCTCTATTACAATCTATATCTTTAACCTTTTATGAATGCATGAATATAATATTAAAAACTAAGCTATTTAAACTAAAATTAAAACATGATGCATGATTATCCTAACAAATGTATATGTTTTATGAAATGTTATTACTTTATTTTAGAATGTAGGTTTAGGCTGGATAGACCTTTTTACTTTCCACTGTTGACAGCCCACTGTCATGTTTATCAAACATATTTGCAATATGATCACCTACTCCTATACTCTCCCTTACATGCATAGCTCTCAGTTCATAAGGACGCATTATTTCCATCCAGTATTGATTTCTTGTTTTTGTTGTTAGCAGTGGCAAGTGACCATGCAGTTAAAATATTGCTTCCGCCATTATCTCTATTGATCTAGTGTATATCTGCACAGCAGTGCTTATTACTATAGAGAGTTGGAGGAAGAGGAGAATGAAAGTCGTCAAAGATATTAGTGCATTGTTTATTATGTTTATTGACAGATGTTTATTTATATGTTTTTTAATGTTTGCCAGTCATTTTCCTGTTTAAAAAAAATGTCAAAAAAGTGGAAAACACCCTCCCAAATTTGGATCCATATCACTTGACATTATAGTGTGATAATTTGAAGTAACAAGGATTCATACTACATCAGATTATTTATTGTCTTTCAGGATTACCCAAAGCTTGTTTTTTCCACATGAAATAAATGCATTTTAAAGTAGTTTGTAAAATTAGATTTGGCCTGATTGATTCAGCTGTCCAGTTATCCTCTGAAAGTGGTTTAACATGACAGTAGTACACAGTGAAGAAAATAGAATGTCCAAGAGGTTATTTGTTACAAGATATTCCAACACTTATGGTTTGATAACTAAAACACGTAATTTCCTTTTTTGATGTCAACAGGTGCTTATCCGTGTCATTGACACCAACAACCACCGGCCACAGTTTTCCCGGCCACGGTACGAGGTGAACGTCCCAGAGGACACCCCTGCTGACACTGAGGTTCTGCAGATCAGTGCTGTCGACGAAGATGAGAAGAACAAACTGACTTTTACACTCTTGAGCAGCACTGATCCGTTCAGCCTGAGGAAGTTCCGCCTAGACCCAGGAACAGGTGCTCTGTACACCACTGAGAGACTGGATCATGAGACCATGCGTCGCCACACCCTTACTGTCATGGTACGGATCAGTAAAGATATGAATATTGATAATGATGGGATTGAGTTTTAGCATGACTAAATTCTGTTAAAATAATAATGAATGTGAATCTAGTTCACATTCTATCTGTCAGACTGTATATTATTCTGTGTGAGCCATGATATTCTCCATTTATATTTATATATGTATAATTATCATCTAATCATTAGATTGCTGTTTTTTAGTGCCTTTTTTGAGATTTTCTCAAAATGTATCATTTTTATATAATGCCAGGCTCAGACTGGATAGATTTTATCTCTGATTTTTCAGTCCCACATAAATTTTTTAGATCTGAGACAAAAAAACCCCAGAATGGGACCTAATTGCCACTTCTGCCCGTCACTGAAGTTCAGTAAGTCAGAACAGTTCAGAGAGATGCTCTGACCCGGTCTTGGAGCCGTCCCAAGCATGTTCAAAAGTATCGTCACAAACTTGTAGATGCTCTTGTAGTTTGAGTAATTTACGACAACAATGGGCTTGTCAACAGCCAATCAGAGTGAGTGGGTCTAAATTTCACTGCACTCTTAACTGGGTTTTCTTTTATCTGAGTTTAGTCCTATTTTGCACTTGGCATGAGGAAATGATACATTTAGAGGCTGAGGACTCCCCAACAGGACCAAATAAAAACATTGATCATATCATCGTAGCTTGTTTCTGTAACGGGTCACTTTTTTGCTTGCATCCATTGCAAATCCATTGTGCACTGATTAATCATTTGTTTGCTGGACTCAGTTTTTCATTTGTGAGGCACCAATATGGGGCCTATCAGAAACCATTCTTGTCAAAGTTTATTGCTGTTATATTCATGGGGAAATTAAGCATCCATAATGTCATGTTTTGTATTGTTTCTTCATTTACTTTTCAAAATATGAAGAACTGGATGTTTTACTGAGGAGTTACTATTTATGAAGGAATTATCCTTCAAAACTTTTCATGCTATTGTGTATCTCTCTAATTTTTCTTTGATCTCTCCCTCTATACCTCTGTTTTTCTCTTCTTCTCTCATTCCATCGTACACAGGTGCGTGACCAGGATATCCCAGTCAAGAGGAACCTAGTTCGTGTTATTGTCAATGTGGAGGACACCAATGACAATGCCCCCTGGTTCATAGGAGCACCCTACTCTGGCCGTGTATTTGAATCTGCTGCTATAGGCTCAGCCGTGCTTCAAGTCACAGCTCTAGATAAGGACAAGGGCCAGAACGCAGAGATTGTCTACAGCATTGAATCAGGTAAATGTCCCAATGATGCCATTTCACTCATTCGTACCACGTTAGACATAGTTAACAGTCTCTGTGGAGAAACATTCATAGAAAGGGCTTTCATTGTTTAAAAAAAAGGAAAAAAAAGTATGAGTCATCTTGAGTTCTGCTGCCCACTGGGCCTCGATCATGAATGGCATACTTTACAAAGAGTAGGTGAATGTTCGAACTTTGTCAGAGGATCTCAAAATATGTGGGAGATACACAGATCCCCCTCAGAATTTCCCACCATTGTTTTCTCTGCCAATAAGCTGTGTTGTGAGAGGGAGATACATCCAGCCATTAGCAAGGTCCCTTGTTTGCAGACATACATATTTGAGATTGTTGAGATGACTCGAGGTAATTGAATTATAATTCGCTTCGCTGTGAGTCAAATTGGGGGCTTGGGATGACTGACTTGGAATAAAGAGTAGCATTGATGATTACTTTAAGTGTTGAAGTGTTAAAAATAATTAGAGTATGTGCAATTTTTAGAAATTTTTAAATTTAAATTTCTTTTAAATTTCTGCCACATTCTTAGAAAAAAAATGATAAAAAGACTGATGGCTTTAGATAGATAGATAGATAGATAGACAGATAGATAGATTTACTTTATTGATCCCACACTGGGAAATTCTTCTTTATGTAGTTTTGAATTCATCCTGAGGCACATACTACATTCTAAGATTGAAAATCACTTTCAAGTTAGCCACACAGACATTTATTGCTTTTGTCTTCTTTTTTCTTCCAACAGGAAATGTTGCAAAGTCATTTGCCATTGATCCTGTACTGGGGACAATAACAGTAGCCAAAGAGCTCGATCGAAGCAGCAAGAACCTGTTTGAGCTTATTGTCAAGGCGTCTGATAAAGGAATACCTCCAATGTCAACTACTGCTACTGTACACATTGTGGTAACAGTTTCAGATAATGCAGCCCCAAGATTCACTGAAAAGGAGTTTGCTGCAGAGATTAGTGAATCAGCCCATCCTGGAAGCTTTGTAAGTTTAGTCACAGCCCTCAGTCAGTCATCTGTTTTCTATCAGATAAAAGATGGCAACATCAACAGTGCATTTGACATCAACCCAAACTCTGGAGTAGTTGTGACCCAGAGGGCTTTAGACTTTGAGACCACCTCTGAATACAAACTTATCATACAAGGCACTAACATGGCTGGACTGGCCAGCAACACAACACTGCTGATTCATCTAAAAGATGAGAATGATAATGCCCCTGTCTTTCTCCGGAGGGAGTTTATAGGCATGGTCAGTGAGTCAGCCCCGATCAACAGTGTTGTTTTGACCTATGAGAACACTCCTTTGGTCATTCGTGCCTCTGATGCGGACTGTGACCACAACGCTATGCTCATCTATCAGATTGTTGAGCCATTTGCTCATAACTATTTTGCCATTGACTCCAGCACAGGAGCCATACGAACTACAACAACCTTGGATTATGAACAGAGGAGTGGTTTCCGTTTCACTGTCCAAGTCCATGACCTAGGAATGCCACGCCTGTTTGCTGAGACGGCAGCCAATGTGACCATTGAAGTTATTGATGTCAATGACTGCTCACCGCTTTTCAGCCAAGAACTGTATGAGGCAACTGTCATAATACCAACATACAAAGGTGTAGAGGTTATCAAAGTCAATGCTACGGACTCAGACTCGGGGCCTAACTCCAAACTTCTCTTCTCCATCTCTGAGGGTAATATTGGTGATAAATTCAAAATGGATCCAATCAAGGGCATAATCACCATTGAGAATGTAACACAGTTGAGAAGCAGGTATGAACTGAAAGTTAGGGTTTCAGATGGAAGATTTGCCAACACTGCCACAGTAAAGATAAATGTAAAGGAAAACAAGGAGAGCAGGCTGAAATTCACCAGAGAGTCATACAAAGCCTACGTTCAAGAGAACTCAACTGAGAGGAAGACTGTAGCGGTCATTGCTGCTGTTGGGAACCAGGTAAATGAACCTTTGTTTTACAGAATTCTGAACCCAGACAAGAGGTTTGAAATCAGCCGGACCTCTGGAGTAATCTCAACCACTGGAATCCCATTTGATCGTGAAGCACAGGACACATTTGATATTGTTGTTGAGGTCACCAGAGAGGACAGAACTGAAGATGGGGCCCATGTTCTTGTAACTGTGACAGTGGAAGATGTGAATGACAACAAACCCATGTTTGTGAACCTTCCCTACCATGCCCTTGTGCAAATGGATGCAGAGGTAGGCCAAGTCATCCGACAGGTCACAGCAGTGGACAAAGACATGGGTGTGAATGCTGATATCTACTATCAGCTGAAGGAGAACCAGGAACACTTCCAAATTAACCCCTCCGGTGAAATCTCACTCAAAAAGAAGTTTGAGAAAGAGTCACTTAACACAGACTATGTCATCATTGTTGTAGCCACAGATAGTGGAGACCCAGCGCTCTCAGCAGAAGTAGAAGTGCCCATAACGGTGGTGAACAAAGCAATGCCTGTGTTTGAGAAGCCTTTCTATAGTATTGAAATCCCTGAAAACATCCAGTTGCACACACCTGTGGTTCATGTGCAGGCCAATGATTCTGAAGGCCCCCGTATAGTGTACACCATCTCTGAAGGAGACCCTTTTAAACAGTTTTCAATTGATTTCAACACTGGCGTTGTACATGTGATTAAACGTCTTGACTTTGAGACACATCCTGCCTATAAGTTAAGTGTAAGAGCTACAGATTCGCTAACCGGAGCACACTCTGAAGTGTTCGTTGATATCATTCTGGAAGATGTGAATGATAACGCTCCTGTTTTCCTCTCAAAGGCCTACAACGCCAGTATTTCTGAGGCCTCTGTCATCGGCACATCAGTTTTGCAAGTTGAGGCCATAGATTTTGACACCGGTAACAACAAAGAAGTCTTCTATATGTTGGTTGAAGAAAGGGGGAGGAGTTCAGATTACTTCACAATTGACCGCGACACAGGAATAATCTCAACAGCTCAAGTGCTTGATCATGAGGAGACCCAGCAGCATAACTTGAGAGTTCGAGTTGTAGATAGTGGAGTCTCAGCCCTCTCTAGTGATGTCACTGTGACAGTAGATGTTACCGACTTGAATGACAATGCTCCAACATTTACAGAGAATGTTTATGAAACGACTGTCAGCGAATTAGCCCCTCGTGGTCACTTTATCACCCAAGTGCAAGCATCTGATGCAGATAGCTCTGACTCAGACAAGTTGGAGTTCTCCATTATATCTGGCAATGAAGGTCAGAACTTTGCTATGGACAAAAACACCGGCGCAATTACCATTTCCAACCACCGCAGGCCACATATGGAGCCTCTGTACAATCTCAATGTATCAGTTTCAGATGGTGTATTCAGAAGCTCGGCCCTAGTCAAAGTAAGAGTCATCGGTGCCAACTTCCATAACCCGACCTTCCCCCTGGTGGATTATGTAGTAGAGCTCATTGAGAACTCACCTGTAGGTACCTTTGTCGCAGAGGCTAAAGCAACAGATGAAGATGAAGGCATCTATGGGCAACTAACATATCACATTGTCAATGACTTTGCAAAAGACAAGTTCTCTGTCAATGAAAACGGAGAAATCTTCACATTAGAGAGCCTTGATCGTGAGAATGCCATCGAGAAAGTTATTCCTATTTCTCTCATAGCAAAGGATGGCGGTGGAAAGGTTGGCTTTTGTGTTATCAATGTAATTCTAACAGATGTCAATGACAATGCCCCGCAATTTAGAGCTTTTGAATACAAAGCCACCGTTGCATCAGATGTTCCAAGGGGAACCTCCGTGGTCAAGATCGCTGCTTCAGATATGGATGAGGGAAGCAGTGCTGACATTACATATGCAATTGAAGCTGATGTTGAAAATGTGGAGGAGAATTTTGAAATCCACCCCACCTCTGGGGTCATTGTTACTAAGGAGAGTCTCATTGGACTTGAAAATGAACTCTATGCATTCTTTGTGAGGGCAAAGGACGCTGGGAATCCATCTAAACATTCTCTTGTTCAGGTTTACATTAGGATTGTTTCCCCCGAGGTACCAGTTCCCAAATTTGTCGAACCACATTACCGTTTTACAGTGCCTGAAGACCTGCCCATTGGCACAGTGATTGATGTCATCCAGGCAGAGAGTGAACAGCCAGTGGTTTACATCCTTGTTAAAGGCAACACTCCTGAGAGCAATGAGGATGAGGTGTTTGTTGTGGATAGAGACACTGGGACCTTGAAGCTTGAGAAAAGCCTTGACCATGAAACTACCAAATGGTACCAACTCACACTGCTGGCCCAGAGCAAACATGAGAATTATGACGTAGAGGCATCTGTATATGTAAACATCCAGGTGAAGGATCTTAATGACAACAAGCCTGTCTTTGAGTCAGATCCCTATGAAGCAGTTACTGTAGAAAACCTTCCAAGTGGTACACCGGTCATTCAAGTCAAAGCCACTGACCAAGACTCTGGCACCAATGGCCAAGTAATTTACAGCCTTGACCCCAAACAGACCTCAAGCGACATCTTTGAGCTGTTTGCTATCAATGGTGAAACTGGATGGGTGACCACACTGAAAGAGCTTGACCGTGAGAAGATGAGCAAATATACAATTGCCATCCTAGCCACAGACCAGGGAGACAGAGTCCAACATGTTACTGGCACCAAAGTGGAGGTAACAGTTGCTGATGTGAATGACAGCCCACCCCGCTTCACTGCAGAGATCTACAAGGGCACTGTCAGTGAGGATGATCCTCCACCTAGTGGGGTCATTGCTATCCTGAGCACCACGGATGCTGATTCGGAGGAAATCAATAAACAAGTGAACTATTTCATCACAGGTGAGAATTTATTATTTTATGAAAGAGATAATAACCAGGCTCAAAGAGGTTACTCCCCACTCTTTTGTGTAACAGTTCGACAAACAGAGCTTAAGGGGGCTTATCCGTTTAGGCCACTTAATATGATGATAATATCTATGAAACACTACACAATCCCTTATCTGTTAGGAGTCTTTGAGTCATTTCCTAATCTGCCAAAGCTCAAGGCAGATATTTAGGTCATCATAATACAGAAATTTATAATTATCTGAATAACGCCTTGAAATCGACAAGGGAGAAATACTTCCTCTGGTGCTAATTAGAAAGTGTGAATAACTGTGCCAAGTCTAATATCCAGAGAAATCAGAAACTGGCTCTCTCATTAGCTTACATACATTGTTTCTTGCTGTGCGAAATTGCCTGTATACCAAACACATTTGAGTTAGAATTATGGATTTGCTATGGGAAGTAGTAATGAATACTTTGTACTTGGTCTGTTGAGTAATTATCAATAGCTGACAGTGGAACGGGGATCAGAAGTTTAGAACAGATTTCTTTTGTTTACGCCCTTTTTTCTAACTCTCACTGCTCCCTGCCTTTGATTATCTACTTTTCGTCGCACACAAATCAAAACTCTTTATGACTAGAAGACTTGTGTTGTTCATCTTTCTACAAAGGTTATTCTTCCCTTTAACTCCAAACAGGAGGAGATCCACTTGGCCAATTTGCTATTGAGCACATCCAAAATGAGTGGAAGGTCTCTGTTAGGAAGCCTTTGGACCGTGAGGAGAAGGACAATTACCTCCTTAACATCACTGCCACTGATGGCATCTTTGCTGCTAAAGCCATTGTGGAGGTCAAGGTTCTGGATGCCAATGACAACAGCCCTGTTTGTGAAAAGGTAAAAACAGCAAGTTGTCCGTAGGCGGCTGCCGCTTACAAAAAGTCGTTTTTATCCGCTAATGTGTTGTAATTGCAGACTGTATTGTTGATTAAGTGTATTTAATGGAGTTACTGAAATTATTCAGATGCCTTTTATGAAACCTTTTCCCTGTAATTTGTTTTCCTTTCTTGTCCTCTTCTGAACTCCTCTTTCACTCATTACATCCATCCCCCAGTCCCTATATAGTGAGAGTGTTCCAGAAGATTCCCCTGCTGGCAGGCTGATCTTGCAGGTCTCTGCCACAGATGCCGACATCCGCTCGAATGCTCAAATCTCTTATGAGCTCCAAGGACCTAAAGCAGAGTTCTTCACCATTGACTCAGATTCAGGTGTGTGTTTGTTTGTGTGTGTGTGTGAGTGTGTCTGTGCGTGTCTGTGTCTGTGTTTGTGTATGAGTGCCCCTTTGTTTAAAGAACTAGAATATTGATTTTGTGCATTGTCTTCTGGTCTGAGCTTAACATCATGCATGGTTGATCTAAAATAGTTTTTCTATATATATTTTATGATTTATATAGTTAGCTTTTCTTTCAAGTGCTTTCTACGCCTGCAGTCATCTTTAGTGAGATTGCATTTCAGCTGTATTCAGAGTTATTCTGAGTGTCACAAAGGAGCATGTGGAACACATGTTAAACTCTTCCATGAAGTGCTGTCGGCTTTCTGCAAAAAACACATACTAACACAGCTGTATTTGGAGTTTAGGCAGGACCTGATAGCAGTTATGCATTCCGCAAACTTTCTGATTAATTCTGGTGAATTGTAGTCCCTCAGCGAAATGTTGTACTCTTTACATGTGTGTATTTGTGTGTGTATCATTATCAGCTATGGAGGAGGCAAGAAAGTTCTCTCTTGCCCAGTTGTTATTAACTTATTTCTTTTTGAAACAGCCAAGAACATTTCCCTGCAGACCTAGTGGAAGACCCATAGTGGCACTAAAAGATAGGGGGGCACACTTAAATTTAATTTATGACCGCTGTGCTTCTTGCTTGAATATAATTTCATATGGGAGATCCTCTAACCAGACACTCCAGCTGGTTGTGCCAGTTAATCACCATCATCGTTTCTTGAAAATAAACATTGTAAAAATATGAAAGGAAGAAACAAAAAAAACAAAAACAAATCAACTGCACTTTTAGATGGAGAGAGGAACCACTGTACAACACTGCTGCTGCACATAGTCCCTCTGTAATGGCAAAATTCAGACTCAGTTTTTTATGCTTATATACTGACACTAAGGGAGACAACAAGGCAAAGATGCCATGTAGCTGTCTTTTGGCAAGCCTCAGTAGTTCGTGTTTTGCAGGAGCACTACTGTTATGGACTGTGAATGTTGTTTTTTTCAATGCAGACAAGTAGGATTATTGCATGTGAAGACCGCCAAGAGGCTCTGGAGTTTTCCAGAGAGACTGTGGTAATGTTGGCTGCCTCACATCCCAGGACACTTCCAAGCTGCTCTTAGCCGCCAACTCCTCCGTTACCCTTAAGCCACCCCCTCCTCCTCTCCTGCTCCAGTTACTTATTTATTTCCCTCTCCCCTCT
>OMLB01002297.1:8272-24108 GCA_900302555.1 Myripristis jacobus
TACTCTCTTTCTTTCACTCTCTCTCTCTCTCTCTCTCTCTCTCTCTCACACACACACACACACACACACACACACACACACACACACACACACACACATCTCCAGGACATTTTAACACACTCATCTGAGCCAGTAGAAAAGCTCAAGATACTTACGCTTGCTTTTAAGGCCTGAGACAGTTTCTGACTGACTTGAGGAGGGGGCATGCGGGCTTTCTACTCACTGATTATTTCAAATTATGAAGCTTATAGGCACAACAATGTTGCGCAAACATCAAATCAGCTCTATTAAAGTCTATTTTGACGCCGCGCAGCACCGGGTATTTTAGCCCAGCGGCTTAATTGTCCACTCGGCCTCCTTTTATTTCACTGTTTTGTTGCTATTTTGGGGTTTTAAAACTGGGCTAACGCACACAAACCGCTCCTGCTTCGTTGTTTTCATTTTCCGCGTTTTCATTTCCCCCGATTCTATTTAGGATTAGCTGGAAATTGAAGACTCCCTTAATTGCTATTGGCTGGAATATCGGGACGATATTGGAGCCACAAACAAGCTACGATTTCGGGCTTTTTGTCAACTATGCGACGTGTCAGGGAGATTGACAGGGCCCTCAAAATTCAATAACACGTTCCCAGTGATGAGTCAACGTGTCACGGCGCGGCTGAACGTAATTCAAGCCAAAAAGGCGCAGGTGTTTATTGCAGCGGGTTACCTGTGTGACTGCAGGCTGCCATCCTGTATGGATCAGCTCCAGTCATCCAGAGGAGCCGCAGAGCTGAGGCTCGCAGGCTCTGATGAGTCCCAGCAGCGGCCCGACACCTCCAGGGCCTCCTCACCAGATCATACATGGAAGTTATCATCATGACCTTACTCAGGCTGCTGAGAAATAAACAAAAATCCACCATGTGGCATCTTAATTTTAGATAATAAAAGAAAAACGAAAATAAGAAAATCGTTTAATTATTATTATTATTATTTTTTATTGCAACTCACACTAAAAAATTTTGAAACAAAAAATACTCCTTCTTACCTCGGCTCTTAATTTGCCGTTTGGGAACGTAAGGTAGCCTAGTATTTGGCCTTTTTCCCCCCTCAAAATACTTATTTCAGTATTGGCCATTCTTATACTTATTCTTATTGTTATTGTTGTGCTTAGGAATTACATTTTATCGTTGCTGTTGTTAGGCAATTATTTATATCAGCTTTTACATTTCGTGAGGGCGGATCAAGCGTCTTTGTGGAATAAAATATTAAGTTAGGAATAAAATAGGGCTTCCAAACCTGTCAGCAGCAGTAACTGTGCAACACACAGTGACTAAAACCCTGCTTGACAACCTTGGAAAAATCTTCAGTCAAACAGTTAGACTATGGGCTAACATGTCACTGGCGATTTGTATTTATTTTTCCCCCTCCCGCTGCAACACAATGGGAATCACTGGGGGGTTGAGTGACTTATTTTCCATGGCGTGGCCCTTTTATTTATTCATTCATTTTAAAGTTAATTTTTATAGCATATTATATACGCCCATTAATGCATAAATATAAATTATCAGGGTATTCTTACAATCGGATAGAAATTATTATTATTATTATTATTATTATTATTGTTGTTGTTGTTGTTATTATCATTGTTGTTATTATCATTATTATTATTATTAGTAGTAGTAGTGTTATTATTTCAGCGCATTGCAGCCTATAAATCGAGCTATAAGGATGACTAATGTTTATTATGGGACAAGAATAATTTTCAAGGAAATATTCAGCCGAGTTTTTTTTTTTTTTTTTTTAACCATTCATCCATCGTTTTGTTATTGACTGGACAGCCACTGCCCACAGGCCCCATGTTTATATTTAACTGAGTTTTACACTGAGCTCACTGCTGACCATTGTCAGAGTAACACTGAGACTTTGCCTCCCGTCACACAATGAACTGCGGCGGTCTGTCCGCGGTGCTTTACCGGCCTCTAGTGGACAAAAGGAGGAAGTGCGCTCTAATGGTTCCTAAAGTGGGGTCCGGGGACCTCCAGGGGCTCTTGAGACAGAGATCCAGGAGGTCACAAGCAGGTTGTTTTCACTATTCTTGTCCTCGTAAAGAGGAGAGAGCAGTTACAGGGTTTTATTCTCTCCACCTACAGAAGCCTATAGACACGTAGTTTTATTATCCAGTATCACATGATAACTCAAAACAAATGTCTTCTCACAAGGATCTGTGAGATGTACTCAGGTCAAATGGGGTTTCAGGTCTAAAGTGGATCCATCTCGGGGGTCCTGGATGTGAAAATTTTTGAAACCCCTTTTGTAAACACCTTTGAAATGTAAGGCATTAACTGCATTTAACCAAATCTGGATGATAAATTTAACTAAAATCCAATTATTTGAATATTTGATCCTTTTATGAACACATCAGTGTAGGGTCCCTACTTTACGATTTGTTGCATGATAGCTGAGTTGCTTCAGTGAGTTGAACCAGTAATTTTGGATTAGACATGAAACAGTGTTGACAGAGTGTCAGTGTTGGTGCTAAAATGAAACTGCTCTTGGTCTTTGTGCAAGTTAAGGTTTTATATATATTGTCAGGTATATAATGCACAAGCTGATTCAGTGTTGACAACACAGGACTAAATCTTTGCTATGTCAGTGCTGTGTAATACAATATGCCAATACAGTATTTCACACAAGACCCAACAGGTCACTGGTGAGCAAACTGCTTTATTAATAAAGGCTTTATCTGTACACATGCAACCTGGTTTCATACAGTTGAATGCAGCAAGATAGAACCACACACTGGATACCAAGAGAGATCAATTGAATACTCTAAGCATGCAAATCAAAATGGAATTTCCACAAGTTATTCAAGAGGTTAAGAAGCATCAGAAACATTAGGAGATGAACAGCAGAGATCATTGAAGCAGATGATAAATATCTATTCATTCTCCATCGCCAGATCTGCTGATCTATGTCACAGCATTTAGTCTATGCAAAGGTAAACCATTAAAAATAGGCAGTCAGTGACAGATTGCATTTTACTTGTGAGAGGTGAAGCTAATACAGATGTTTGTTTTTAGCCAGTTTGATTGTATTTTTTTGGGCAATGACACTCCTAACCACTAGGGGCAGAGAATATCACACAGATGGGTGTTAAGTGCACACAAGTTCATTGGTGGATTGTGTTTGTGTGGCAGGAGAGCCTCTGGTTCTGACAGCAAGCGCCGCCATGTTACAAAAAGAATTGCTTAACGTCAGAAACAAAAAGGAAAAGGAAAAAGAAAACCCTTGAAATACTACTGCCTACAATTGTTTAATTCAAGGTAATAATAATGCACATTAACATCTGAAGCTTTTTGTCATCAATTCACCACTGTGGTCAGTTGGCTGATGGGGCATTGGACACTGTTTTTCAAAACCAATTCATCATTACTTGAGCCATCTGGTGGCAGAAACAGGTGACGTGACTCAGCGGCGGACTGTGGTCCAGCCGTCGTCATCTGTCTCATTCTTGGTGCGACGGGGGTTTTCTTTGTCAGAGCGCCAGGTGCTCTTCTCCCCATCAGCTTCACGGTCACGATCCCTGTCCCTTGGCCTGTCCCGCTCCCGATCATCCCTCTTATCTTCTGTACCGCGACGCCAAGATCCTCCTGGGGAAACAAAACAGCTCATTAGGGTGATATCCAGTTTATCCAGGCTTCTGTGCCAAGTTGAAACAAATACTGCATGTTCCTAAGTTTGAATGTATCCAGTTCAGTGGGTATCTTAGTACAACAAATGCAGCGGCACTAATTACCAAACTAAACAGTGACACCTGGTGGCTGTTAACAACACACCACTTTCTGTGTCTGTCCGAGAAAGAGCTCTGCACACAAAAACAAATGAAGGCACTTCCTGGTTTAACACCTACACAACTTGGCCATCATAGCTGATTCTCAATATCAGACCACCTGGATACACATGAACCTGCAGTATATTAGGTTTAAGGATTTTAACCTAATGTCTTCAGCTCAAATGTCATCAGACCAATTATTTAAAAATACTTCGTGTCAAATCTTGACAAGTTTTGAAGAAATCCTGTGGAACAACCTGGTCAGTCACTCAAACCTGAACAGAAGCAGCAACAACAGCCAATAACAGCCGAGTATGAGAAAAAGGGAGGGAAAAATTGTGGAAACAAAAATGCTCTAGTTCCTCATGTGGCTCTGTATTGCATCATGAGACAAAAAAATGTTCTTTCCAATCACTTATCATGTAGTGTGTTCCCAGCCGAGGATAACTGTGCAGTATACGGATTATACTGATATGGATATGAAAATTGACATGAGTAGGACATGATAATTTCAAGTCTGAATGTTGAGCAAAACCGCTTGAGGGATGTTCAGCCAAAAGTTCCTTGCCATGACAATATCTGTGTCAGGTAACAATGTGAGGAGCATCCTAAAGGAAAGCTGCATTTCAATCCATCCTGCTAATATTTATGTAAATTCTGTGTGAGACTTAGGAGGCTCTGCTCACCATCTTCATGTTCTCTGGGTGGGCCTCTGAGGTCACGGTCGTCCCGACGCTCTCTGTCACGACGGTCACCACGGCGATCATCACGATCACGACGATCATCGCGGTCAGCGTCTTCACGGCGAGAGTCTCTCCAGCTGTTGTCCTCTGTGCCTCCCTTCCTCCAGACACCCTCCTCTCTGTAAACACAAATGCCCTCCACATTAACTAACAGCACTCATCTCACTTCTTCACTGTTGGGTAACCACCATGCAAGAAATGATCTGAGCAGGAATTGAGAAGTAACAACAAAAACAGCAGGAAGGAAAGCTGCATGTTGGAGAATCCCTCCAAAACAGAAAAAAAACATCCTCCTGTGAGAGCTCACCTGTTTGGGCGACGGTCTCTGAAGCGATCGCCGAGTCTTTCATCTCCGTCGGCATCGTCGCCGTCATCACGGCCACCGCCACGGGGAGGAGCCCAGCTGTCCTCTCGAGCCTTCTCTCGTTCACGCCAACCACCTGCAATACAACCCTTTGTCATCCTGACTGACAGTACATTTCAAAACTGAGAAGTAATGAACAAATGTTCTGTGAGAGATGTAGTTACAGCTGTATTACACCTGTTTTCACTGGAGACTGACAAGTCAGATCCATACCAGGTCTGCCAAGGGGTTTCCAGGGCTTGGGGTCATCACCACCACGACGCGGCCCATCATCCATGCCTCTCCTGCCACCTCTATCGTCATCTCCTCCTCTTCTGGGACCCCAGTCATCATCAGCTCCGCGCCTCGGACCCCTAGAGTCATCCATACCTCTACGTGGACCTCTGTCATCATCGAAGCCACGTCTGGGGCCACGGTCATCGTCAAAACCTCGCCTCGGGCCACGGTCATCATCTCCACCTCTTCTTGGACCGCGGTCATCATCGAAGCCTCTGCGTGGAGGACGGTCATCGTCCATCCCTCTCCGTGGAGGACGGTCATCGTCACCGCCACGACGAGGGCCTCGGTCGTCATCAAAGCCCCGGCGGGGCCCTCGGTCATCTCCGCCCCTGCGTGGGCCATCTCCTCGCCTGAAGGGCTGCTCTCTATCTTCCCTGTCGTCATCACGGCCCTCCTGCCTCCACTCCCTGGAGAGACAACACAGGCTTTGCTTAAAGCATGTCCTTATAGGTTAAGGATGTTATAAAGTATTAAAAAGCGAATTATGACGTGTTAGCATTCACACACCTATCAGGCACAGGACGTCGCCAATCAGAATCACCATCAGTGCGCTTCCTCCATCCTCCACCCTCCTCCTTCTCGCCCCAGTCCTGTTTAAGGAAAGAATTTACCAATCAGTGAAGAAAGACTAAGAAAAATCAACATTTATTGTATATTTTAATGATACAAAAACATCTTTCAAAACAAAACCTGTTTGATGCATGAAGTACCATATCACATTTATGTACTGTAAGATATTGGTTAGAATTAAACATCATAATTCGAGTTTCTCACCTAAAATCTAATTTTACAAGGTTACATTTGAACACATGACAACAATACTATATTTTTTTACTTAACAGACCTTGGACACGCCATAATGTCACCTCTAATGATAACGAGGAACTGAAAGCAGCTCAGTGAGACCTGGGTGTCTGTTCCCACTCTGGGTCGGTCATGGATCTTTGTCCCTGTTCTGTCCTGACTTGTAGGCCGACTTGGATAAGATTCAGCTCCAGTAGTGGTTGCTTTGTGTGTTTACTGTCGTTCAATAGTTCAACATGTTTGGCTCTCTTTACCGGGGAAACGGTCAGTTCCACAGGGGCATTTCAGAATCATATTTTTCATGGGTCTCACATCCCAGTCAACTAAGGGGACAGCCTGCGATTACGAACAGTAAAAGCAGAGGAAGAGACATTCAGTTATACTCAGGGCCCAGCAGTGGAAGGTGCTGGTTGAAGCCAATATAGGTCCCAAAGTCTACACACCTTTTGCCATGCTCTAGACGAGCCTGCCTCTTTTCACTCTTGGCTTGTGTTATCGCTCCCTTCCTCCATCTCTCATTTTCAGCTAGCACTGTTCAAATCACTGATTTATGTCACAGTAATTATCATGGCCTATGGTCCATTACAGGCCAATATAATTAAATAAAATATAATAAAACTAATATAATAAAACTTTCAGTCATTGGACCTCCATACTAAGAAGTCTGGCCTGCCTCCCACAATAACTCCATACCTGCAAAAGCCATGAGTTAGTTAACAGTCATACCCTGGCTGGTTTCTCTTCCGGGGCTCTTCTCTCCTCCTCACGACGGCGTTCGCGCTCCTCGATCTCCTGCTGACGGGCGCGCTGCTTTCTCTCCTGCTCCTCCAGTTTGCGTAGGCGCTCCTGGTACTCCCTCTCCTCCTCCTCACGCTGTTCTTGTTCCAGGCGCTCACGCTCCTCGCGTTCTGTCACAAAATCACAAAAAAAGGTGTGTTCCAACTACTTCACTTCACTGTACATGCTGTGGTAGTAAAAACCAGGATGTGGACTTCATCTCAATTGTGACTAACTTGACTATTACCAGCAAATAGTAATTAGGGCCTCCTGCCAGGCTCTTACAATTAACTCCCACGACACAGCCAACAGGCTCCCATAGTGGCTCTTTATGATCAAATTAACTACTAACGACATTTCTGCATTTTCATTTCAGGGGCAAAAAAGTACACTTTATGTCATGAGCACAAACTAAACATTGCAGGTTCCTGTGACCATTACCTTTCTTCAGCTGCTCCTCATGGATACGCTGTGCCTCCTCCTCTTTCTGGCGATAGAAAGCATTACGTCTGTCTTCTTTGCGTTGCTTCTTCCTCTCCTCCAGACGTTTCTTCCTCTCCTCCACCAAGCGTTCCTGGAACGCTTTTAGTTTTTCCTTCACAAGCAGAACATTGAAAATGAAACCACTGGTACAATCATATCAGTACTCAATGATGTGTTGGTGGTGGGATGTCGTGCGATTGCTCCCTTTGTCTCACCTCATAAATGAAACTACGGGCCGCTGTTATTTTAGACACAAAGTTCTCCTTGTCCTCCATCATCCTGGACATGCGCTGCTTGTGCTCCAGAGCCTTCTCCCGTTCAACTTTCATGTTGCTGATCTAATTAAAAAAAAAAAAAAAAAAGGACAATTTTTACTTAGATTCCACATACTTGTGAGAGTCTATCAACTTTGCTTGGCTTATGAACAGTAATTTTCAAGCAAAGATTAACTCTTACCCTCTCCTCCTCCTGGAGCTCCCACAGTTCCATGTCCTTGATACGCTGCTCCTCATAAGCCTTTTTGATAAGAGGGATTTCCTCAAGGCGTTTTGCCCTCTCAAAGTAGTCGATCTGCAAAGAAGAAAACCACAAAATGTCTTATCCTATCCAGATTTTGGGGCGATAGCTACTGATTGTGATTAACAATTGATGTATCACTCATTTACCTTCTTTTCCTGGTTCTTCAGACGCTCCTGAAGTTCCTTCTTTTCCTTCTCCAGCTGCTCCACCTGCTTAGCCATGATGAAGTCGGGGTCTAGCTCTTCCAGGTCCTATCCAAAACAGGTCAGTTAGAATCACCTTTCAATGTTTGGTTACACTGATCAACTTCAGCAGTCAAAGCGCTCGCCTTAGTTTTCCAATTAATTTCATCAAGTTGGTTATTAAGACATTTTACCTCAATGTCAATATCCTTAAAGGCCTTGGCTCCGAGTTCAGTCTTCTTGATCTGCTCCAGTCGTTCGCGCACTGTCTTCTTCTTGATTTGCTCGTGCTCCTGCATGATGCGCTCCTTCTCCCTCTCTTTGGCCTCCTGCCGCAGGCGCTCCTCCTCAGCCTTACGGACTTTCTGCATCTCTGCCTCACGCTGCTCCAGCTCCTCCTTCTCTCGCTGGATGTTCAGGCTCTCCAGGCGCTCCTTACGCTCTTCAATGGTCTGTCTGCGTGCCAGGATGCGCTGGTGATCCTTACGAGCGTTTTTCAAATAGGCAGCAATGGCCTGCTGGCTGTGCTCCTCGCGCTCTTGCTAGAAAGGGACAAATGAGACCAAACTGCAGCTCAGAAATGGAGAATAAAACATGAGACATTCGATTATGTAAAATGAGATGCCTTAGCATTTAGCCTATTTGGGAGTATATTAAAAGTGTGTTTGCATGTATATGTAGAGTCCTGCAAATGTTTTGTCTCTTGTCTCTTATGGCCAATAAAACCAAGAGTGAACCCTTGCCTCTTCAAGAAATCCAGACCACATGCCTCTGCTGTCTGTGTGTCTACATACAACCTTTTGGTAGAAAGCTGAACTCACCAGAATGGAGGCCGGCTTGATGACCTGGATGGCCTTGGCCAAAGAGGAGGACATTGCAGTCAGCTGATTCCTGATCTGCTCAGAGGGCATGTTCTGCAGGAACGGACCAACTGGTGAGTCCTCTTTGGCTGAGTAGTTCAGGTCAGAACCGAAGCTCAGTGTTCGAGACGTGTGGTCAATCCGAACCTACAGGGAAATTATAAAAAAGTTACAAATGTGCAACACTGCATGAAAAAAAATGTAGGGATATGTCAGAATTATGAGTGCAAGTGACCAGCCTTCGACCTTTGTTGTATGTCATTCTTGTCTATCTCTACTTCTGTTTGTCCAATAAATGTGAAAATGCCAAAAAAAACCAAAACAGTTACTCTAAATTCTGAAAAGGTGACCCTACCTGCAGATCACAGTGTCGAGCGGCGTCCACGATGGAGCGCTCCAGCTGGAAGGCATCCACAAATGGAACCAGGGAGGCTAGACGGCTGAACTCAATGCTTTGATAGATCTGAGCGACCTACAATTGTGGACACATCAAAATCAGTCAGATGCCACACCTGTTACAATGAAGACGGAATGGCACTTTTCTAGCAAGCTGTCTTTGACATTATGGTTAAAGAGAAATCACCTGTTGCAAAAGCCTTAGGATGGTGTTATTCTGCAGGTGAGGGACATACTGCTGCAGATCAGACTCCTTCTCCGCCTGGTCTCTCACCCAGTTCAACACCTAGAAGGAGACAAGGTGGGAGGCTTAAAACACCACATTATGTGACCAAGGAAATGAGCAACCCTTATATAGATAAATTCTACTAGATAACCACAGCAAACATCATACAGCACAACATGGTCCTGTTGTGTGGTGTAAGAAGCTCTAAAATTACAATCTAGGTAGTGAGAAACACAACAGAAAGGTTCACCTGTGCATTTTCAAAGTAAATGGCCATAAAAATAAATTACACAATAAAGTAGGTGCTAAGGTGAAAAGCAGTCCTCCCATTTTTAAGCAATTTCAGTATTGCCAGCTTGTTTACCTTGGTCACTCTTCCGCTCAGTTTCAGGGGGTGGAAGTCTACCTCGAGCCAGTTGTAAAGTTCCTTCACTTCAGGTACAATGTACTGCAGCAAGTTAAATCTCACCTAAAATATAATGAATAAAACAAACAATGGACAAAGGTAAATGCCACAGTCTCAACAGAAACTAAGCTAAAATAGCATGAAGTATTTTGGTTATTAGTGATTTTAAAAAACACTAACAACGACACCATTCATAACACCATTCACACAACTAACAAAGCTCATTTGTTAGAACTGCATCAGGTACCATGTCATTGATGAGGCTCTGGCGGGTTGGTGGAGACTGCAGGCCCAGGAGGGTGGCCAGCCTGCGGTGTTTCTCCACAATGATGCCATCCATGTCCAACAGCCGAGCGATATCAGTGCGCTCAGGAGTGATGGGAATGGACAGTGTGGCTAGGAGGACCCTAGTGGACATCCTGAAGACACCAAAAAATCATTATCGCCTGTTAGATCAACACCACAGCTAAAGTCACGTACTGCCCTACTGACTGGTAGTGATCAAGTTACCTCTGCATCTCCTCTTGGGTGAGGTTCTTGCGCATCTCCCTGGACAGGTGATAGAGCCGGTGGAGGGTGCAGGCATGGAAGAGAGCATTACCAGACTTCCAGAACACAGTGGACACCTTGTTGTAGTAGTTGGCCATCAGCTGGGGCTTGGGAGGCTTCTTAGAAAGGGCAAACAGGCCATGGATGTCCTCAACAGCCTTAAATGCCTCCTGAAAATACATAAGTCAAATAATGCTGCATCAGTGATATCATCATCATCTTCATTTTATTGAAATGAATTGCATGTATTCTATAGGGAAGAAGTCAGGAGATGTGTTGACGGACCTGCCAGAGCTCCATGCTGATGGCGCTGTCCAGCTGCACCAAACGTGTCTCCAAGTGCATGGACTGGCTCTCAGGGTTGTTCAGGTTGATGGCGGTGCTCTGGTTGTGGTGGCGCTGGATCTGGCCCAGGTGCATACGCAGGTTGTCACACAGCTTACGAAACTCAGCCTTACGGGTGTACTGAAGGCAGAACTTGAATGCTGCAGATAAAACGACCACGCGTTACTGGCGGTGTGAAGGAAATGACTTTCAAAATATGAGCCGCTGCAAAATTTCTTGCACAATTTAAGTTAATCAGTAAATCTAACCAAATGTTAAATGGCAAAAACTCATTCTCTGTAAATAAATTTATTAAAATACACGCTGTTAATATAGAAATTTAGTAAAGTAGCAGTAACATTACAAGCTGGTTTGTTCCACTAGTATTACTCATTTAGGTAATTCCCCAAGGAAAGAATTGGTAGTCATCTTTCTTTGACTTAAATTTTAGACTTGATGATGACACAAAATGAGAAATATTTCCAGTAGAAATACTCTTCTGAAAATAATATGTGGTCTGTACTTGGCCGTTGACAATGATAGTTTCAGCTCAAGACACTTGACTTACAGGGACATGTATTTAGTGACTTGCCGCTAATAATGCTTACAACATGCAGCAAGGAAGTTTACTTAAATCAATTTTCTGCCATCAAGCAACCTATCCATTAATTATTTTTGACTATTTTATGGTCAGCGACTTCATACAGCTTCAAATAAAGCACACTTCACTTCACACTTCAAATAAAGGCAAAAACTTGCGAAACAAATTCGTAAGGTTTTTCAGGTGTTCAGTGTGTGACAATACCTTGCTGGGCGATGTCATGGTACAGGCGCTCCACCTTGGAGTTGTTTCGCAGCAGATCCAGGCATTGGCGGTAGGACTCCCACAGGAATTTCACCCAGGGAGTGAGCAGCAGACGGTCCGTACGGTCCTGAGTGTCCTCTCCGCTCACAGCACTCAGAAGCACGCTGAGGTCACACAACAAGGTCCATATCATTAACCTGTTATAAACTGTTTACTAAAGCAAACTTAACTGCCTTGTATTCTCAGTAAGTTCAGAATCTCCTGTACCACACATAAACACATGCATCATCAGCATCCAACTAGCATTCTGTTCATCAAAATGTTAAGCCTGAAATCTATATCCAGATAAAGACAGTTCAACAATAGGGATGGTCAAATTACTTAAAAGATGGTCAAATTCAAAGCCTCATTTCTCTGTTTAAGGTGTGTGTGGCCTCACCTCTCTGGAGTCTGAATGTTATCCAGATCCTCGATGTCCAGAACCATCTGCTGAGACTCCTCTTTGGCCGTCTCAGTCTTCTCCTCAGCAAGCTTCAGGTAAGCCCTGACCACATCCTCCAGCGATTTGATGTTCACCTGCAAGGAAAACAACAGCGGTTAAACTTTACCCCCAGAAGACTTGGGGAGTAAACAACCACATGATTCACATACAAAACTCAAGCGTTTGTTTCTTGACAAACCTGCTGACAGATGTTCTTGTACTGGTACAGGCCCTCCTTGGCCAGGTGGCTCTTGCGCAGATCCACGCAGAGCTCCAGGTACTTGAGCATGATGGGTTCGTGGATCTTCTGCCATGTTCGATGCTTCTTGCTCTTGATGACATCGTACAAAACATCCAAGGCTGGCTGCTTCTTGCCCACCTCCAAAAACTCTGTGCAGGTGTTAGCAGATGCAGATAATGAAAGAACATTCTCTGAAGCTTTTTGCATGCAGTACAAACTGGTTCTTTTGGCTTGATGTAAGAAGGTGTATTTGTGCAGACTGGTGCCTAAACAGTCTTGGAGATGCATTATTCGGGTTTTGACTGGAAAGCTGAGACTCTTGTGGATTCAATGAGCCACATTTTTTCATCATGATGTTTGTCCCCATAGTTGCCATTCCATCATAGTGAGACAATTTGTTTGGAACTAGACATCAATTTGTAAAGCTATCATGACCTTTAGGATAATCACAGCCTCATGAAACTTTACAACCACAAACTAGAGGAAATGTGAAAAAAAAACAAACAACGATCATGATAAATCATAATATCAAAATGCAATACTATCGTGATAGTATCCAGCATATTGTCCCAGCCCTCATAATTAACTATATATGGGTAACAACTAAAAACTGTGCAACAGTTGATACCTGTAGAACTTAACAATTCAACAGTGCAGTACCCTGAGCAAATAGGGTGTATATGGGGAGCAAATAGGGTGTATATGGGTAAACATTTTCTAAGGCACATATGGTTATATTTCAGAATCAGAAATAATTCACTGATCCCACGGAGGGAAACTGGGTCAGCTACAGTTGCTCAAACTTTCAGGAGAAAGCTTAAATGATAAGAAATATAAAAGGAATAAAGAAACATAAACATACGTGCCTCAGGGTATGTACATTATGTATGGAGTGTGTGCATTATGTTTGTACCAAATTTTCCCTCGGGGATCAATAACGTATTTGAGTCCTGGTTTCTGAAAATACCCTCACATTAGCATCTCACAAAGTAACATCCTATTTCCAACGCTTACAGATATTAATGCTATCTAAGTCCATGTTTGTCGCATGAAGGCCTGTCAGCGGCGTGGCTCAGACCCTGCTGTTACCATTAGCTACGCGTGTCCTAAACCCTGACATGCAACGGAAAAGCTAGCAAGACGGTTGACGGTTACCGGCTGGCTATCTCGATGAATTATGAAAATTTTACTGATATTATCCATTAGTCGTTTTGCTAAATCACTAAAATCACTAAAACGTGAACGTCCTGGCTGGATAGTTAACTTTATTGGTTGTACAAGTGCAATATGGCTTCCTCGTCATTCTCGCTAGCATTCGCCGTTAGCCGGTCGAGCTAGGTGATGATGAGGCAAACGGAGGCTAACGTCTGCTAGCAGGTTAGCCTGTTAGCTCGCCTCAGATCTTGACATCAGTTGGAAACGGGCAGCCTGAACTCACCGTTGGCTCGTTTAAGAGCATTCTCCGGTCGTTGGAAATATGCCGGCATTTCGGTGGCTCGCTAGTCGGAACGACAGATTGGCTGACTTGACGGTGAATTTGGTAGATTTCACCAGTCCATCCGAGCCAGGTACCGACCCGCTCCGACAAGGTGCTGAGAAAGAGGGAAACCTCGTGAGCGGCCTAGTTAAGGTTGCCAGATGAGGCGCGTGTTTATCCCCCCCTTCCGTCTGAAAAACTAAAAGCACATCAAGGTCGTGAATCTGTGATTTGATGAAAATGAACATTACTTCTGTAATCTATATGAGGAGGGAAAACGAGAATTAACCCTCCTGTATCTTCAAATTCACTAATATTTGACCCCAGTAATTTAAACCTCTAGGTTCATAATAAAATATAAGAAAATATTCCCAAAGTGTCAGGTTCTTTATGTGTCTTGTTGACTACCTAAAATTAAATAAAATATAATCTCTCTCACTCACCCCCTTGGCGAGGGTCCTAAAGCAGAGGGAAGGTTTTTGACTATTATAAATGGCATGTAATAGTTATAGTAGTGTCATCCAAATCAGGTGAAGCCAATGTTTGTAAAAATGTTGATATTTCTTATATGTTTCATACAGCTAAAAAAGCCTGGGGTCAAATTCACCCAAATGAAACACTTTGTTTGGGCATGTGCACACTGTTTATAGTTTGCTGTTGACATGAGAAAACAAAAAAAAAAACTTCATTTTGTTTTATTTACATGATTTCATGTCATCTGAAGGTTTACACAGTATTCTTAAGGTCTATAAAAAATCTTTGATCTCTTGGACTTACTCCTCTCAGAACCCAGTGGATAATGTCAAACATGCACCAAATAATCTAAAACGATACTGTTTTTTCTGAATAGCTTACACATGATTTATAATTAGGTTTTCACCCAATGTGTTCTTCCATCTGTAGGTCTAAGCCTATGTCATATAATGTCAACAGATGACCGTGTACACACTGCTTCAGATCTGTAAATCTGTCAACAAATATGATCTATATTTATCTGTATCTGTTTATTTTCTGTGTGTACTCTCTTGTTGTAATTCCTTGTTGTCGCTTGTAGCCTATTTGTTTTCTTTCTGTCTGTCCAGGCCCACATTATTCTCTCTCTCTGCTGCCCTAACAGCAGAATTAATTATTTTCTTCCCACAAGGATTATTAAGATTATTATAGTGTATTACATCATATTACAGCATATATACAGAGTATATACTGTATACATACTAGATTAGTTTTATTTTGCATGGTGACAGATGAAAAGCCTCAAAACTCATGAAAACTACATTTTCTACAAAGTTTTCCGAGTAAAGTCAATTAATGTCAATTCAAAGAGGGAATCACTTTTAAAAATCTGAAAGTCCCAAAACGGGGGTTTCTGCAAACTTGGCAAGCGTGGGTGTACAAAGTTCCCGTATGTGCGCCTTTAGTGATGCGTTCAATGCCCTCTCACAAACTGGAAACCTCGTAAGGTTGAAAAACATGCAGAGGATAAAGGTACTTTTTCCGTCTTTTTACCATCAGCATTTATTGTGTGGAAATGTATTGAATATTTGTGAGGACTCTGAAACTGTTATTAAACTTAATTTAGCCTCCAGATTTCGTCATCCTCTCAACCAAGATTTACATGTAACTCAAATGATTGTGATTATGGCTCATACACACACACACAAAAAAACTAAAAAATAAAGAAAAAAAGAAATGTAACACGGCATGTCAAGAATTTCTTCCTCATAAAAACAGTGGGTATATCCAATATTTTCAAAGTTTTTAACTGACTTTATTGTCATACACTTACGTGTTATTTATTTATTTATTTATTCATCACTTATTCTTTTTTGTCAGGTTTGTTTCGTTTTTGCACCACTTCATGTTTTATTTTCAGCGATTTGTTTTTATTTTAATTATTATTTTAATTTTAATTAATCTATTTTTAAACAACTTTATTGTAAGCAATGTTGTTGTCGTCTTCTTTGTTGCTGACTTGAGGCGCATATTCTGTTTCTGATAATTTAGTCCTTCTTGTAGAAATAAGCACTTTATTTATTCCATCGGGGATCAATAAAATATTTCTGATTCTGAAATAAAGTTAAAAAAAAAAAAAAAAAAAAGGCGGGG
>OMLB01002297.1:24128-49562 GCA_900302555.1 Myripristis jacobus
CTGCACATGTGCACCATCGCCTGATCTGATTGGTCGGGGAGGCTCTCGGTCCGGAAGAAGGAAGAGCCTCGCAGGGAGGAAAGTCTGTTGACAGCAGCAGAAATCACACCCAGCTTTCTGACAAGTTCCTGCACATTAATTTAATTTTTTATTTGCTCTGCGAGAAGCCGCTCCTCCCTCTCGGTGTGTGGCAGTCGGACTCGGCGGGTGAGCTGAAGGTAAACTGCGGCAGAAGCTGTGTCGGTCCGCTTCGCTCGGCTCTTCCTCAGGTATTATGGAACATGGCAGCGACTGAGACGCAGCTCATGTTGAGCGTCGGACTCATCGGTAAGTGTGACTTCATGAAGCCGCACCTCTGCTCGGCTTTCACACGGTTCAGATCCAGATGTCAGATGTGAATCACATGATGTCGGTGTGATGCCCCGGTGTCCTGTCTGCACCGCACACACACACACACACACACACACACACACACACACACACACACACACACACACACACACAGCTGCTCGATATATCGCTGTCATATCGCTATCATATCGTTAACTAGATATCTCAAAAGGCCACGATATGGATGAGGTCAGATCAGAGTCAGGGGCCGGTCTGCTCATAGTTACTGCGTTTTCTGTATTATAATGTTTTTTGTTTGTTTTTTTTACTGTTGCAAAACTTGAATATTGTTGAAGCATTGTGTCACAGCAGAGGTTGCAGCAAAATGTCTGCTGTCAAACTGGGCTCCTAGGGGAGCACAACATGGCATTAGGAAAAAAAACACCCCAGCACAATAAGCACATATTAAACATTACAACAAGACTTGAGACATTGCACATGTGGAAGAAGGAAGGGATTTGGGGAGGGGGAGGTGTCACAGCACAGACGAGGGGCGTATGCAGCTACTACAGCAAGTGTGATATCATAGTGATATAGCATATTGTATTGCTGTAGAGATATTTGGCATAAATATCGAGGGATAAAATTTTTGTCCACATCATGCAGCCCTGGCTCTGTTGTTGATGCATTAGACAGATAATTGAGTACATGAATTATTAAAGTGGCCATTATTGATAACCCCTGCTGGTAGATCCCAGTTCGTCGTTATATTTCTGATATATTTTTTTTTTAAATCCGTGCAGAGAAAGACGTAAACGGAGACACGTTGTGGGTGTGGTGCTACCCCTCTGTCAGCTCAGAGCTGCGGGACGTCCTGCTCAGGAAGTGCTGCCTGACGCAGGACGGCCGGGATCTTCACACCTTTGTGTTCGGCCAGTTCTGTCGCACCTGGTACTACGTCACCACGGTGGAAGTGCAGGAGCCCACCGCCCTCAGCAAGGTAGGCGGGCGTAATATGGAGATTCTCACATCACCAATCAGTGTCTCCGCATGTTTTTCTGGGAATCCTTCGTGCTTTTGTCGCCATATGGAGGCGAAATTAAACCGGAGGATGCAGGGAAAAAAGTCACACTCCTTTTAACAGTTTGCTTTTGAAATGCTGAATTCACAGCTGTAGCAATTAGCTTGTGAGTCTTTAAAATGTCTGCACTGAGGTTCACTTTGCTCTCTTGTCTCCTCTCTTCAGGTCACTCATTTTTCTGTAGTTGTCACAGCGAAAGACTTCAACCCCGAGAAGTATGCTGCATTTAGTAGAATACTTTGCAGGTACAGTGCATATTTCAGATAACTCATTATGTTAAACACTTTGAACATTAATATACAGAGCTTGATATGCCCATTTTTAAAAAATTATTATTATTGTTATTCAGAATGTACATCAAACATGGCAGTCCGGTGAAAATGATGGAGGGTTACATCGCCGTCCTCACCAAAGGCATCTGCCAGAGTGACGAGAATGGCTCGTTTCTCATCAAGGACTACGACGTCCGCAAGGCTTACTTAGCGGGTTCAGTCAAAGGTAAAGCATCACGATCATACAGAGGAATTGAAACTGTGAACTTTGCCACGCTTAACCTCTTTTCAGATTAATTTCAACACAACTGAATTATTAGACTGAAAAGGCCTCGGAAAGTCCTACAATAAAAGCTGTAGATGTAAGTTGCTTCCTGTTGTATGCAGGATATTTGATTATGAAGGCTCATGCACAGCTTCTTGTAGGAGGAGGGGTCCGACAGGCAAAAAGAAGATTCCCATACACTGTCTTAACACTTACAATAAACCTTTCTGTAAATACACAACATTTCAGTTCTTTAGACATTTATCAGGTGAAAATGAGGGACAAAGAGTTTATATAGACTATAAAGCACTTATACAGACTATAGCTCATAAGGAGAGGCCGGCAAGGGGCTGTAAGCTGTAAGCTGTAAACTGTAAGCTGTAAGCTGTAAGCTGGCAGTCCATCAGTCCCACAGCCTGTGTGCATTCAGCCTACAAGTAAGGAACCTCTTACACTCCACATAAATTGATCTGTGTACAAATATTGACAAATAAAAACAACATATCAAAATTACAGGATGATAGTAATACTAAATATCAGGGCAGTATGGTTATGACCTAAACAGTGTAATTATCTGGGGTACCCTTAACAGTATAATCCTAAAAAAAATCTGCATACAGGTTCATAAGATCTCCCATGGAACATCGCCATCCTAATTCTGTCAGTGAGTCATCATGTGTAACCAAGGTTATTATAGTTAACTAAAACTAAACTAAAAAGCAAAACTAGATGTGAAAAATATTTTAGTCAACTGAAATAAAAATCAAAGCCTTTCGAAAAACACAAAAGCTAACTGAAATGATATTATGTGCTTACAAAACTAACGACAATAAAATAAAAATATACAGGAAATGTCCTCAGTTTCAGATTTTGTCAGTTTGGTCAAATGTGTCACCACAAAAAGCACGAGGAGGTGGTGGTGCTCATGTTTGTTAAGACTGGGACGCCGACTGCCTTCACAAAGTGTTGACTAAAACTTCTATTGAAACTAATAAAAACTAAACTAAAATGAGGAAACCCGCTCTGGAAACTAGCTGAAACTAAACTGAGTTGAAAACAAAAATTAAAAACAAAATAAAATAAAATAATACAAAACTGTAACATCACTGTGTGTAACTCTGTGCTTGTGTTTCAGATGTGGTGTCCCAGTTTGGCATGGAGACCATCATTCTTTATACTGCCCTCATGCTGAAGAAGAGGATTGTCGTCCATCACCCGCGTATCGAAGCGCTGCTGGAGTTCACACGGTGAGATTTAAAACATCCGGGTTGACATGTTCCGGTTGTTCATGGACAAGAGGCAGTAAGTACTTTTCCAGGTGGCTGATTTCTCTGGTCGTGTTTCCTGCAGAGTCCTGCCGGCGCTGACGTGGCACAGGAAAGACTGGAGCATCCTGCACCCCTACGTGCACCTGACCGACGCTGAGCTGGACGACCTGAAGAAATGCCCCGGTGAGGATGCACGCCCGCTTCATTTATGCATATGTGTAGTAAATTGTCACATATGGCTGCCATTTGACAGCCACGATGAAGAATCATGAAGAGTTATGTTCTTTTTCTCTGCAGGATATGTGGCGGGGTTCGTCGATCCAGAAGTGAGCAACAGATCGGACTTGTTCGACGTGTACGTGAACCTCCCGGACAGCGCCATCACGGTATCCCAGAGTGCCAAAGGTGCAGTATTCACGGTCGTCATGGTGTGTGTGCTGCAGAACAGGATACACACAGGAATAAACAGCAGTCAGTCTGATCAGCGCCCTCACAGTTTAAATATGCATGATGGAGAAGAGCACAGAGACAGTCACAGTGGATCTTGTCTCATCCTGTTCTCAGAGTAACTATGAGCGTCTCAGCGAGCAGTGGTTCTCAAACTTTTTTCAATAATGTACCGCTTTTGAGATATTTTTTCACCCTGACCAGTGTCAAAAAATTGTTAGGAAAAAAAGCCTGTATAAAGAGGTCCAACAACCTGATACTGAGGATATTTTGTTAGCTCGGTCTCTGCTTCTTCTTCTGTTCTTCCTCCTTGTTTTCAGCTGTATCGCTGCTGCGTTTCAACCACTAATCCATTTTCTGGGGTTTTGTCGTGTGGCTTCCCGGTCATAGTCAACAAACATCGTCACTTGACGACCATGGCAGCAGATTTAAACCGCAAACACACACACCTTCTGGAAACCAGAGGGGAAAACTGAATATAAAATGTGCTTTATCAAACTTACATTTACATTTTTATTGAACTTGTTGTAGCTCAGACTCTATTGTAGGAATTATGCATGACTGATATTATTTAAAGTAACATTTAAAAATATCTGATGTACCAGCTGCAGTACTTCAGTCTACGCCTAGGGGTACACATCTCCCATTTGAGAGCCACTGTACTAGAGCGGTGGTTCTCAACCTGGGGTCTGGGGACCCCCAGAGGTCCTTTAAGAGGTCCCAGGGGGTCATCATAAAAATGAGTAATATTTTAATCTCACTATTAATTCATTGACTAGAAACCAGGCACACGGGTAATGAAATGTTTTTAAAGTAATGGAGTTTTTGGAAAGTCCAGGGAACTGAATGAATTTTTGGAAGAAGTCATGGAATATCATGGAGGACTGACAGCATATTTGTTCTCTTCTTTGGTTTATGATATTGTGATGTGTCATGGGTGATAATCTTACAATATAACGCATATTACAGAATCGTTTTTATCGCGATACCATCGTTATCGTGGGTAAAATATCATGATGGTATCGTATCACAGCTTGCCCAGTGATTCCCGCCCTTCTGTTTCTTGAGAAAAGTAGACGATGATTTCCTCTGACTGAAGTCCATTTTCCCACCACAGAGGCCATGGCTATGGGGAAGTTGCACAAGGACATTGGACATTTCATTGTCCAGTCTGCGGAGGACGCCGACAGGACAGACAGTCAGGTGATCAAGGTGAGAACGCACTCAGCACACCATCACGACTCCACACGGCTGTTTAAAATGTATCCCATGTCTAATGCACGCACGCTTCTTCACAGGACATTTCCCTGAAGACAAAAGAGATCCTCGCCAACCTGGTCGCCCTGGCCGACGAAGGCGAAAACTCTAAAATCACATTTGAGGGTATAAAGCAGCGTCATTTCCCCCCGGCGACGGAGAACTTCCTGTTTCATCTGGCAGCTGCCGAGCAACTCTTAAGGATCTAACCGTGTGTCTAACCGATCCAGATGCTGCAGGATGTGACGTGGCTGTCAGTAGCAGGGACGTTGGCTGTGCTGTGTGCTGTACGCTGCGGTAGGCACCATGTTCCCGAAGGCGTGCACGCTCTAAATAAACGGTTATGATGAGACCTGCACAGCAACTTTGATGCTACACACCAGCGTCACCGTCATCAAATTGGGTTAAACTGCACTGCTGTGCCAAAAGGTTACGCGACTAACACCTTGAACAACCGAGCGTGATACTCGGCTGTTTCATATTACTCTAATATAGCATTAACATTAGCGGGTGATTACAATGAAAAGGTGAGTATTTGTCCAAAAATAATGTTGTGAAATGGAGACAGACAACCCAGGAACTGCAAGCTGCTTTGTCAGAAATCCACGTCCATCCCAAGTTGATTTTCCTTAATGGGAATCAAATGGTCGTGTGCAGAGAGATGGCAGCTTGTTTGGTCGATATTAATGGCCATCCAGCAGTACAAAGCTGCAAATCTGAAAATTAAAGGAACAGTTCACCCAAAATACAAAGGTTATCCCATTTCTCCCTTGTGTAAGATGGTTTCGACTAGGGATGCACCATATTGGATTTTTTTGCCGATATGCCAGCATTTTCCAATTCTTTTGGCCGACTGCTGATGCTGATAGTGATGTGTGCATATATTTTTTGCACCTAATTTCAGAGAACATCAAGTCTCTCCTGTAGTGCAATTAACATATTATTATGCCTTCTCTTATTGTGAAGGCCCACTGGCAGATGCATACATAAAATACAACATTTTTCAAAATGTACACATCCACAGAGCAAAATAAGAAAACTACGCCAACTTAGCCGGTGTAAAACATGCCATATTTGTTTTCATATAACATTTTCTTTTAAACAGAACTAAGATTAATGCTAATTAAACAGGTTTGGATGATGCGCTCCCTGAGACAATCCTGACAACAGCCACAACCAGGGCAAATTTGACCTGTTTCACATATCAGCATGTCATATCCACTAGATACTTTTAAAGCCGATATCGGCTGATACCCATGATGTGTCGATAATACTATGCATCCTGCTTTCTGTGTGTCTTGGCAAGGTTTCCAGTTTGTCATGATCTCCCATCTCCGAGCACCCCAGTGCCATGCAGTTGGATGGGTATTGTTTTGTACAGACCTCAGCTATTTCCAAAACATCGGCACAGATTAATGACCAATATCTACAGCCCTCCTGTCGAAGAACACCAACAAACCGGATCTATCTGCCCCAACGAGGGCACATTCAGTTGGGTGGATAGACTGCACAAAGGTTGTGGGAAAATATATATATTTTTTTAATATTTTGGGTGAACTGTTCCTTTAAAATCTGCTTTGCCAGTTCAGAAGCATTGGGGTAGGCACTGCACTGAGGACCCAGCTGTATTTGTGCAGGAGTGCCTAACGGCAGCTGAAATCACTTGGATGTAACAAGCACTCTGTTGCTATTAATGAGTTAATTAATAGAAAGTACAAGTGGTTTCCAGATCAGAAAGTTAAACCACAGTAGAAATTGTACGATGTGTTGGTTTTATTTACATTTTAATCTTTTGAACAATGTCTCATTTTTTATATATTTACTAATGACCATAGTGCCATCCACAACTTAAAACTGAAAAAGAAGCAATTTGCATTATTTTTTTTTTTTTATGCTCTAATTCTTTTTCAAACACAGCGCTCTTTCTGATAGACGGTTTATTAGAACACAAAGCTGGAAATGTCCGTTTTCCTGCAACTGGTCGAGAAACGATGATCGACGCTTCCATGTCCACAGGACCAACTCATTGATTTCTGTTGCATATTGTGTGTCTTAATGTTCAGGTTATATTTTTATCGAGGTATACTTTGTGAATAACTCTGTTATTTTACTATCATACCATTGCCAAAAGGATGGTTTTGTGCCTAAGTATTTCAGATAAGACACTGTGTGCAATATATAGAAATGCTCATTTAACTTTGCAAACTAAATTAATGTATTTTTCATGGATTGATGTAATATTTCCTATCTATAAATGCACCTAATATTCCCATTAAATAAATTTACTATCAAAAACAACATTCAGCTTCTTTGAATGTAATAAATAGGGTTAGAAAAAAATACATATAAACAGAGAAAAATAATCCATTTTTGCATTTTATGATCATGCACCTGCAGTTTGCAGCTGTTTAGGGTCCCTGCTGCAGATGTAAGGAAAAGCCAAGCCATTTTGTCATCATGTTACACAAATTAGGCCAAAATATAGGAGCTGACATTGGAGATCATGCAGCATCAGTCTTGATTTTTGTTTTTACTCTTGTTCAGTCAGTGGATCAGTGCAAGCTGCTCTTTACAGTCCTCTGTGGTAGAATAAATGGCTGTCGACAGCCGCGTCCTGCAGCTCCGTCTCCAAATTTTCCCTTTCGATCTGCAAAACAGAGATAACGTCAGCTGAGTTCAACAGGAGACGAGTGTTAACAGTGCAGAAAGATGTTGAATCTCACCGTTCCCAGCTGAGGAAAGAGACTGAACGAGACGGGGATCATCAGGCCCAAAACAATCGCAGCGCTCATATGACGGACAGGAGCGGCCAGAAGAGAGTTCCTCTGGAAAAGTCTTGTCCTGTAATAGACAGTCTGTTTGTTCAAGCTCAACAAATGGGATTGGGTCAGTGCATACCTGTTTGTTGTCTGACATTTTCTCTAAAATCCTAAATTCCCTCGACAAAAGTGACTCACCTCTGCAAGAAGAAAAACAGGAGATTGGGAACGGCGGCTGTGGTGCCTAACAGTGCTGCTCTTGACAACGCAGTGTCTCTCACAGCCTGAAGACACCGAGACAAAACAACAGTAAAGCATCGCAAACTGAACTTTATTTTTACCTCCTCCTGACTCCCTTCTTACCTTTTCTCCTGCTGCTTTTGAGATCCCGACAGGATTTCCTTTGGAATCAAACACTTGGATTCCATTTTCTGACTCTTCACTTCGGATAGTGTACACGTTGAAGGAGGCCAGGGCAGCTGGAGAACGTTACATAACACTTGTAAATGTTGGACACAACAAATAAAAAATTCCCACCTTGTCACGATAAAGGCATTATATTGCAACTGAATCACAACATAGTGGATCTATAACAGCTGACCTACTACGGAAGAATAAATACAAAAGTAGTAACTATAGGGGAGAAATTGTTAGATACGTTCTGTCTATCAATCTGACAATAAGTGCAAAAGCATACCCCGATGCAAGAGTGGAGCTGTTTTGGTTTGAAAATAGAGGACTCACCTGAAAGTGGGATTGGTAATATCGACCTGAAGAAAACCTGGAGTGGTACGGTGCTTATTCCAAGTCGATGAATGACAATCTGAGGGACCGCCTGCAATAAGAAAGAAAAAAAAATCACATTTATGATTAGTGACTGATGTTAACATTTTGTCTTTATGTTTTATGAAGCATTAAAGTCAGCAGGGACACTGACGCTGTACACACCCCTGCACATGTGGCGTAGGCGACCGCCCCAACAACCAGCAGAGCCTGCTTCAACGACGGCTTCTGGCTCTGTGGGTGAGAGACGGGGCAGATTGAGATTAGAGGCTACCCATAGTCTGCGTGTGTGTATGTGTGTGTGTGTGTGTGTGTGTGTGTGTGTGTAGGTGTGCAGTAAAGCAGACTGCCTAACTTCAACTGTGGAGGAAACAGAGGAGGAACCTCTTTTCCAGCCAAACCTACTTCATATTGACAATAATATCACATAATTTACACTAACACTTAACTCAGCAATGTATTTGGAGGCATGCAGGATATTTAGTTGTGTTTCAGTGTTTTGGGAGTTTTTTTTGGCTTCTGGAGAAACACATTACCTGTTCTGACGAAGAGTTCCTGTTTGTGTAGTTAAACCCGGCGCTGTAGCTCTGCAGCAAAAACTGCAAGAACCCAACATTTTCTCGTTAGCGCTCAGGATATGTGATGGTGATTTGTGGTTTGATAACATGATGAAGGCACTAACCTGCCAAAACAGAGCTGGGGTAACACCGCGGTGAGGCACAAAGCTGGCAACAACCTGGAAAAAGAAAAGGAAAAAAAAAGTTCAATATCCCATATACAACCAAAAGGATGTTAAACAAATACTGACATTAGAGACTCACCAAAGGAGCTGATATTGGCAATAAAGCTAGAAAAAAAAGCAGAGGAGTGATGGCATCTGTATTATTGTCTGTACTGATGCAAAAGTGAATGTGCATAGAGAAAAATGAACACTTACAATAACTCTTAAAAATATTCTGAAGAATTAAATTTGAATGATTTAAGAGTTTTTTAGACTTATGGGGGACTCACAGATACCCTGACACATCTGAGTGTTCCCATGAGAATATTCAGACTGTCTGTTGATCTTATTTTTTGTAGAATTTGTAAAAACAAAACAAAACAAAAAAAACATTTGTGCTACTGTACCTGGAGGACGGAAAACTGTGGGAATTACAGCTCCAGAATCAGCATGGACAGATGACTGGCAAAAAAAAGGAGAGGAGAGGAGACCAGACTTTAATCATAAAACATTTGTTTTGTTTTTGTTTTTTCAATAAAAACATACAAACATATTAAGCTCATAATGTGTATGCACCATTACTCAAACAGTATTCATCATGTGTCCATACATCAAAGACAGGGACATACTGATGGAGAATGAATTTTGAATAAAATTAATTTGTAAATGACTGATGCATGAGGCCCAATTCAAACAATCATAAACACTGTATGGACTGAAATACTGCGATATCAGCTGAGTGCTGTTTGTGGAACCAGGAGCAGAAACATGCAATTTTCAGTTTTTGTGTTTGTCGTCCAGCTTACAAGGGAGAGAGTCCATGCCTGTTCATCCTGCAGGAGGAAGCAGAACACGGATTATTAATCTGTGCAGGGCTCCTCAAGGCGATTAAACTGAATTGTGCGCAGTGAGGACTGTCCAGTTTGGGACTTACTTCTTCATTCGGTTTCCCTCCACTTACAAGCAGGGAGCGGGCTTTCTGTATCTCAGCCTGAGGAGAAGAAGAAGAAGACGACTCTAGTTTAATATTAGATTAATGTCAGTCATGGTAAAGGTCAGTGCCGAGGCTGCTACTCACATCAGAGGCGAGCAGGGAGCTCGGATCAAGAAGGTTGCACCAGATTCGCAGTCGACTGAAGAAAGACTGGAAGAAAGCAGCACAACAACCCAAATATAAAGGCATATGCTTTAAAACCATCATATGCACGGCTTGTATCAGCCTGATGATGCTGTGCAGGTTGACAGCGGCAGTACCTGGCCCTGGCTCCTCCAGTACAGCAAGTTAGGATCCATCGGAAGGAATAAAGTGTAAAAATGAATAAATAAATAAATAAATAAAACCTCACTGATCTGTGGTTTGTAATGCAGGGAATATGGTATTAGTGCATGTTACACCCACATGCATTTCGCATGCTTTTAAGGTCAAATCCTATTTACATTGCACTTCCGCGTGCAAACACATGGCCGGTGTGGGCGGGCTCGTGTCGCATTCAAATACCGTCAGAAATACGGATTTTACGAGAAACGCGCAAATGAGCCGTTAACGTAACTGTTGAATAAGACTGATAAATGCAATTTCACTGTATATCTAAGTTGCAAATGTGTGATATTTAGAGAGAAGAAGCCCAGCCCTGAAGCCTTGTCAACAACTGACGGTATAAGTGATGCCCAACTTCTGGTTTATGATGACTGTAAACATAATTTTAGCGGCAGTCGTGCATTTTCTCAACTCCACAAAACCAGGCCCACGCAAAATAGACATTTATGTGATTTGATTTGATCTCTAAAATAAAACAACTACCAAAACTTTTCTGTTGAAGGTTCTTGGTTCTTATCATTGCCGACCAAGAGTTTACGAGGTGCAGTTGAAGGTCAGGACCAATGTTCGTGTTAAATTACACTCAAGGCTCTAAGCTGCAGAATATGCAACAAGTCGTTTTTACAACTTTTGAGGTCGGAGAGAGAAATTACGAGGAGTACATGAAGGCATCATCACCGCCTGTTATAGCGCGTCACTGTGCGCCAAAAGCTGCGCAAATATTCCCCCTGTGTATGGAAAGATGTTCATAATTAGATTTTCTCAAATTTTACTCTTTTCTATACAAACAATACATTTAGTTGCGATATTTATGGTAACAAAAACGCTAATGCATTTCTCCACATTAATTTGATTTTACTTCTTGCCAAATTCCACGTTCATAAATGTAAATGTACAAAAAAAGACAAGAGGACAAAAAAAGTCCTCTTTTTAAAAATACAGCATTTGAAATTGGGCTAATAATATTATACACAGTTGCAGATGTTATATATATATATTTGTAAATTTTTATTTCAAGTCATGATCAAAGAAGAAAACAGCCTTGTTACATGAAGCATTAAGTCGAGCAAAGAGAGAAAAGAGAAATACAGCAAAAACAAAACATACCAAACAAAAGAGAAAGTTAAAAAAAAATAATAATAATAAAAATGATTTTTGAAAAAAGTGAGTGTATTACAATAAATTCATTTGAAGACACTGAAACTATTTCATACAGGAATATTTTTGATAGGTTTTTTTTTTTGTAAGGAAGGAATGTATTGATAAGTATCCCGCGGGTTTTTCTGCGCGTGTCATCGCAGGCAAGAGTGCAGGTCGGACCGCAGCGTCATCACCTGCGTCACACGCACGTAATGACGTGTTAAAGGTGAGCCAGTGACCTCCTCTGACAGGATCCAAAATGGCGACCACCGTTGCACGTCTGCTCCAGTCCTCTGTAAGTTCAGCGAGTCAGAAAGCAGCCGAGCGGCTCCTGCTGCGGGTCTGCGTGTCGCTTCAGTCTGAGCCCAGATCGATATCGGCTATTGATCAGTTATTCACACGCTGCGCTCGTGAAAGAGCCGGTCATGTTGTTGTTGCCGCTGTGGTTGTCAAACTCTGGCCCGGGGACCGCCGAGAGACACTTGGGGGGGCAAAGAGGGGCCTTAGGAAATAAGAGCGAAAAAATTTATTAATGAGTTATAGTCATGATTTTTCTTTTTGTTGTTGTTGTTGTTGTTGTTTTAGTTTAGGTCGGCAGAAAGTAAATGAATGACTTTTACTTTTCTGCCAGTTACATCATGTTGACAGGGTGAAGTTATAAAACGATGAAAGAGCTAAATTTTAACATTATGATATTCCTCCAGAGACTTAGCATGTGCATGTGGTTGCCTGCTCAATGCTGAGTTTATATTGACTTAATTTATTTTGTGCAGTCACTGCCATGCTGTCTAATTTAGCACAATCGTATTGGTGTATAATAACCATCTGAAGTGTGTTAGGGTGACTTGAGTCCCTTTCTCGCAGGACAAAGGGCAATGATGTTGGGACAGACTGTCAGCTAAGTAAAAGACAGCAGGAGACGGTAACACAGCCTTTTGTTAAGAGGTGCAGTACAAAACCAGACTAACTAGAAACTCAGCTCTGATTTGAATACAGACTGTCCATGCATCCTGCTGCTGCTGCACAGGGTTTCTTCTGTCTGCTGCGGTCTGATGGGCAGTAATTTATATGTAGTTTTCTTCCTAAAGATCCTATTAGCAGGTGTACTGTCTTCATGTAACTTTTGTCAGTTGGATTTAATTCACTAGAATGGAAACTGAGTTTATCTTGTCAGCTTTAAAGTGGACAGGCTGTTCTGCATATAAAAGGGTGGGCAAACTGGTAGGCGGGTTAATTATCCACTACATTTGGTTTTGAAAACAGCAGCACAGACACTTCTGCTTCTTCCTCAGAGGTGAACTGAGCCTGAAAAAGGTTTTGTTTTTTTGTTTTTCCGCCCACGTGGCCACCTGTGTGTGTGAGCATAATCTGGTCAAATCAGTCACAATTTGCAGACCAACTACACCGCTGAGAATAGACACTTGAAGTCAAGTCACTTTTATTTATGTAGCATGTTTAAAAATGACAGGAATGACCCAAAGTGCTTTACAGTCACGGTGGAAGGTTTTATAATACAAATGTACACAATTAAAAGAGAAATACATAAAGGCCAAGACTAAAATGGAAAACACACTGAAGAGAGGAAAAAATGTGTTGCAGATTGTGAAGAAACTAAATGGCCACATCCTACATACAGCTATTTAAAGTCGAGTTAGTATGTATCGGACATGCTTAAATGTAATATTGAAAAATGAAATAACCACAGAACGATATTAAGTTATTGATCAGAGAAGGAGCTGCTTTAGAGTCCAAAGAAAACTGAGTTGAACGTCACTGGGTGGAGGTGAAGTGCTCCAGTTTTTCAGATGGAATTAAACTACCAACCAAACTTGAAATGCAAGGATGGAACTTTTCGACCAGACATGAATGGTGACGACAGGCCGGTGTGGCTCAAGTCAGACAGCCTAGTTGTCTGTTTGGCTAAGCTGCTACTGTTTTTCCAGTTTGGATTAAGGACATTAATCTTCATAATATTAGCATTCTCCTCTCTTGACCTTGTTTGTGGTTCCTTTGCGGTTCAACTCGCCCAGATTATTGTTAGACGTGTTTCCTGCAGCTAAGGACTGATTTCGTTCGGCTGTAGTTAAAAATCAGGAGTCATCTTCCTGATCTTGTTGAACTTGCTGAAAATTTCCAGTGATTCAGATGAGCATTTATTTGTGGATTATATGAATCGATAAGTCTTTTTTTTTTTTTTTTTCCTCAGGCAAGAGTTGCAGCAGCAGGCCTGAAAGTGTCGGCCTCCTGCCCACATGGAGCCTCCGGAGCTGCAAGACTCCTCACCTGTCCCACCCTGCAGAGAGCCTGTCTGTCCACCAGTACGTACTGCATCAGCTCAGTCATAACCCATTTCATCAGCTCACACCAGTCAGCAGACTTGTGGCATGTGGATTACATCAACATATGATCAACTTTGCGGATAACAAGAAGAATAGAATGGCTTCTTTCCGAGAGAGTAGTATATCTAAATATGAGCAAAAGTCCAAAGGTGTTTAAATCCCTATTTCAGTTTTTCCTTGTTCCCTTCAGTCAAGGAAGAGTTACACAGCAACTGATTTATGTGATTGATGTCTACAGTAAACAATGGCTGATATTCATAGTTTGTGTTACGCTGCAGTTTTGTGAAATCAAGTCTCAGCCGGGTTGGCAGGGCCCACGATTAGATTTTTGCAACGTCACGGTTTTCATACCAGACATATTGCAACACATGTACACAAGATTTACCACCGAAACATGGAACTAGTCCATTTCAACCTGCTTTTTTTGCTGAATAAAACTTAACACTGAACTCATAGTTGCGTTAGAGTTGGAGTTGGACAAGTCACGCATGTTTCGTCAACTTGTACTTGATTAGCAGCTCGCAGTGAAAGAAAACACAACCCGGGCCTTCAGTGGAACACCTCTACTCTCTATCCAAGCAGAGCTGGCATTGTTTTATCTGAGGAAATAGCAATATAAGGTTTAATAAATCGTGTTTGACTGTGCCAGGCGCTGCCAGGTGGGCTCCTGCTGTCACCCAGCCCGCGCCTGGTTTTAAAGGCACCGCCGTTCACAACGGAGAGTTCAAGGAGATCAGCCTCAATGACTTCAAGGGCAAATATCTGGTCCTCTTCTTCTATCCACTGGATTTGTGAGTGCGGCTTCTCACACACACCTAACACTGACACGAGCAGCACGCTGGCACTGTTTATTCTTGATTTAAAGGATCATGGTCCTTTTTAACCAGCGGCCAGGAGGAACTCTGTGGAATTAGATGAAATCTATTTGACACACGTCAGACTCAGATGTTCTCTCTGTGCAGCACCTTCGTCTGCCCGACAGAGATCATCGCGTTCAGCGACAAGGCCAGCGAGTTCCACGACATCAACTGTGAGGTGGTGGGCGTGTCCGTGGACTCGCACTTCACCCACCTGGCGTGGACCAACACCCCGCGCAAGGTACCCCCGTCCACCTCCCATCGAGATAGATTAACAATATTCTGGAGCCTCTGCAGTGTCACATGTTAACTAACAACATTCTAAAACCTTTTCATTGTCATGTTAAAGACATTCTGGAACTTTTCTATTGTCACATGTTAACCAACAACATTCTAGAACCTCTATATTGTCACATATTAACTAACAACATTCTAGAACCTTTGTATTGTCACATATTAACATTTTTTGCATGTTTTTTCTGTCCACCTTGTTTCTGGTCTTTGGCTTGAACGGAGCCAGCAGCACTGGAGCGTCACAGTTGTGTTATTGTTGTGTTCACGGCACTACTGGCAGTTGAAGTGTTAATTCTTATTAGTATTTCAGAAAATCTCTTTTGTTCTTTGTCAGGTTGGGGGTTTGGGGAGCATTCACATCCCGCTGCTTGCAGACCTCACCAAGCAGATTTCGAGGGACTACGGCGTTCTCCTGGAGAACCCGGGCATCGCACTGAGGTACCTTCATCATACGGCTCAACGATATGCTAGAAAAATAATATTGCCATCAACTGTGCAGATATTGCGATTGTAATATGATTCATGATTTCAATAGGACTGATTATTTTCGCATTATAATTTTTATTTTCATTGAAAAGGCTGTTCAAATGATGATGTGATTTTTGCTGCGGTCTGTAGCAAACAAACGTGTTCTTACATCTGGAAAATACAATTTGTCGGCCAGGGTGTTTCTGTGGCATCATGATACTTTTATTGACAACAATGTTTTTTTGCAGATTTGACCTTTAACTTGTAGCACATGCAATTTGGATATTGCACTTGTCCGTAGTTCGATTTGTATACTTTTTCAATTAATTATTCAGCCATAATTCAACATTCTACAGCCACTGGACTAAATGATTATAAAGAATCATTAGTTGTAGTTCTAGATAAAACAGATGCAAAAATAGAGATTTGTGCTGATGAACTCTTATTTACTCTTCCTGCTGCTGTTGTTGTTTTCCCCTCAGAGGCCTGTTCATCATCGATCCGAACGGCGTGGTGAAGCACATGAGTGTGAACGACCTGCCGGTGGGCCGCTCCGTGGAGGAGACCCTCCGTCTGGTGAGGGCCTTCCAGTTCGTGGAGACTCACGGCGAGGTCTGCCCCGCCAGCTGGACCCCAAAATCCCCGACGGTGAGCGGCTTTAACCCCTGAAGCCTCTGTGGCTCTGCATGATCCCCTCCCACAACAAGACGTCCAGCTCATGTCCGGACACACGACACATGAATGAGACTCACAGTGGAAATGTGTGTGTGTGTGTGTACGTCTGTCTGATGGAAGTTTTTTTTTTTTCCTCTCAGATTAAACCGACCCCAGAGGGATCCAAGGACTACTTTGAAAAAGTCAACTGAGGAAGACACAACTTGCAGCCCTCACTACATGTGTGGCTCGTCCAGGTCTCAAGCTGAAAACATGTGCACTGGCTCCTGAATAGAGTAGTAAACGTTCGAGAAGTTGTCATATATATCCATACGCAGTGGAATACATTAATAAATATATTCTTTATAGATGTTAGCCCTTGTTCTGTTGATTCATTTCTTGGCGTGAGGTGTGATGACGAGCTAGGGCTGAACAATGTGGTAAAAAAAAATATTACAATTAATTTTACACATTTCAGCTGGAATATGATTGACAATTTGAGTAGGAATGATAATTCTTTCATTATAACTTTCATTTTCACTGAAAAAGCTATTGAAATGATATTTTTTGCAGAGGGCGGTAGGGGAGAAAGATGTTTTCTTACATTTGAAAAATACAGTTTGTAGGCCAGGGCATCTTGATGGCACCATAATACCTTATTTATAAAGCTGTTTTGTCACATTTTGCCTTCAGAAAACTTGAAACTACCGCAGTTTGGATATCGCACTCGGTCATGTTGTGAATTCGATAATATTTCGATGAATTGTTCCGCCCTGTTTCAAGCCAGCTGGTCTGAAACTGTATTGTTCCTCCCTCCAAAGTTAAATGTGCCTCGGTGCAGATAGCACACGCTGCAGACATCAGCCTGGACAAAACGATAAAGCTTGTGACCTGTAACTGTCAGTTTCCACATGACCTTATTTGGCTGGACAGGGACTCTATCAAGGCCCCATTTAGTGCAGCAATTTTGTCAATTTAGCATTTGTTTTTTCCTCAGCTCAGCCTTTATTTACTACCATTTGCACTTGAGCTGAATACAAAGGATCTCTGCTGTAAAATGATGGAGCTAAATTGGCAATTTTGCTTCATTTTTACTCACTAAATGAAACACTTAATTCTAAGCCCACAAGTAAACTGCAAACTTCTTAATCATGGCCCTGCGCCTGCAATTTTGTGTTTATAATACTAAAAGTTAATAAAAAAGTTTCCTTGCAATGACAAAACCACGCTTACATAACCCCTGTACATAAACATGTTTATTTTGTTTCTTTTTACAGCAAGTTAATATGCAGGTTCAAAATGTCTCATCAGACATTATTGGTACACAACATGAGGTGCCAAAAATCAACTTCAGTGGGGGAGAATTGAAAATTAGAAAAAAAAAAAGGCATTGCCACTTCTCATACATGTAAGGTACATACTGTATTTACACAAAATGGAAAAAAGCATTTTGAAACACTCTGCAGCACTGTATGTGGTTATGAAAACATCTAGTTAAGTGTACATAAATTTCACTTTGTACAGTATGTTTGCAGAAACAAAGCAAACGCCTCATTTCCTTCCGACATTCACAATGATGTTTCAGGTTAGGCAACAAAAAGAATGTGAGGGAAATGGCTTACCAGAAGATGGAGAGCCTTTTTTTTAAAGCTTTAAATAATATATGAAATCAAAATAACAGGAAGTGTCCACAAGTAGGCCTTTCCAATCACCTCTCTACTGGTCATCAAAATATACCTTTACGTTTTGAGACTGATTCAAGAGACGGTCACAACCAGGGAACGTCAAAAAAAGAACCGACAGTGCCGACCAACATGGTATCCGATGAGCAGATGGTTTGGTGAAAACTTCATGCAATAATTTCAGGCAAGATGTAACAGCGCCACCAGCCCCGCCCCAAGCACCAAAAAAACAAAACAAACCCAGGAAAAAAAAGTCTTCTTTTAGAACTGAATGATTCGTTTAAAAAAACACCCTGTAGTAAATCTGTACAACGAAAATACATTTGGGATCTACATCTAAAGGTACATTATTAAGGTTATATACACTTTTCTCCCCTATCCATATATTATCTTTACAAGTAGACTTCATTCAAACCCAAACATTAAGAGAACAGAAGACTAAACGGGGAAATGGGGGTCACAAACATCCATTTAAAACAATCGGTTTTCCATACTGTACCTCAACCATTGATCAGTCCCTCTTTTTATTTTTTCATCTGTACAGTAAACTACAGCAGGACTAAAATACCTCTCATCGACTGGATGGATTGCTACTGTAACAGGGTATCAGAATTGTCCAAATAGGGGAATGCTTCGAGAGCAACTCGACAGTTTGTGTGTGATCCTCAATCGCGGTGGAAGCAAATTCAAACAGCTCACTGTGCCGTGTGATGATGTCACATGTGCTGAAGGAAATGGAGACCAAAAATACAATATTAACGATATTCAGAGTGAGTCAGGAATACAAAATAGAATCAAGTCAGAGCACAGACACGAACCCAACTCTCCGATATTCTAATACAATAGAACAAAGGCTTTCAATACATTTAGGCCTCTTCACTGAAGAGAGCTAGACTATTCCATCAATAAACATCTATGTTCTCTGGTCTCAGGTGGAACTGGGGGTTGGGAAGAGAAGCCATGTCAATCCGTGAACACTTTGCCCCCAATGTTTTGTCTGAAAGCAACTGATAAAAACAGAACCAATGGGTTGATATCTTTTCCCGCGGATTTCGCTCTTGTTCACTTTTTTGTTGTTTTACGGCGTTGGAGATTCATTCAGGAAAAAAAAAAGGAAAACTACATCGTACAAAGTGAGATTCCACAATCTCTTTGCAAGAAAAGGAAAGAGAAGACATAAAAAATAAAGAATGACTTGTGCCCGCCGCCTGTGGTAGGGATACGCTCAGGTACATCCCTGTGTTGCTGCATCGGTCTTAGTCAATTTTCACATTTGTGTAGATCTTCCTCACAAAGGCACTTGTTCCCATGTATCCAACAGCACCTGCAAAACAGAGTTGGACTGTGAGTTTCTTTGTGGTGAGTCAACAAGCAGCAACACTTTCAACTCTCTCCTTTATCCACATACTGCATGTATTTTGCAAACGGAGCCACACAAACCCATCATATGATCAACTTTACTACTAAGGTCTGGATTTACACAGGGAAAATCTTATGATTTATCAGTAAAATGACCATATCAGAATGCTTATTCATTAACTGTGCAAAATAAGCAGAATGTGTGCCTAATATGGCTGATCAAGAAATAAAGCCTGCTGGTGCCTGCTGCGCTCATACATATGGAAATTATATGGAAATCTTATTATTGTGCCCACATATTTTGTAGGCGAGGACATGCAAATCCAGATTGCACCAACAGTTTTTCAACACCGACGCCCCCAAATTACTGCAGAGGATACGAGCTACTCTACCAGGTGATGTGAAGGATGCAGAGGGCTGCAAGACTGATCTTCAAGACCGATTACAGAGCCGATTAGATCAGCAAACGCTCCAATTACAACAAACGCTTCAGAGTGCAAGAGTGTTGGCGTTAATGGATTATTCTTCCAGCTGAAGTACCGCAATTTATGCCTGTAAGTGGTGACGGAGGCGTGATTTGTTTGCTCGGTGCCCATGAGAAATCTGCACACTCAGCTGAAGAACTGAGCCGGAAGAACAATGTGCCCGGTTGCGTTCACAATGAATCTTTTTGAATGTGCACCTAAATATTTTGGTCACACAAGATGCCATTATTTTGTTGTTGTTGTCGTCATTCAGGTTATATAAAAATCCTGGAAAATAACTGGCATCTCTCTGCATTCCAACAAAATTCACTTTTTGACCTCATTAATTTATTATTGAGAACATTTTGATGAACAGAGGGCCCAAGCTACATAACTGCAGTAGGATTAAAAAAAAAAAAAAGAGACTATTACTCGTATAGTTATTATGAATCTTGCTGATCAGTTTCTTCAGTCTAAGGTGGGCAAACTTGATCAACTAATTGCCGAAACAACTTGTCAATCAAAAGAAAACCAATTCTAATTTTGAGAACTGTTCTAGTAATTCATCAGCTAAATGTTCCAAACATTTTCTGATTCCAGCTTCACTAAGATTTGCATATTCATTTCTATTCTTATCATTACCAAAATAATACTTTTTTTTTCAGCCAAGGAAGAAATTCGATGACATCACTGGGCTCTGCTCACTTCTCATGAGCAATTTGTCATTACTGTTGACACTTTATAGACAAAATGATGAATCAGTTAATCCAAAAATACCTGACAGACAATGAAAATTATTATTAGCCCTGCTGGCAGCTACGAGACTCACCACACATGATTCCCAGGGCAGTGCTGAACACAGCCATGTAGCCGAAGTAGAAGGATGTCTGGAAGAGTCCGTACATCCTGAAACACAGCACCGAGGAGCAAGTTGTACAAGGTTTATTTCATTTTCTTTCAGTTATCTTTGACAATTATGTTGTTTTTTAAAAAATGTATAACCTTGAAAATATTCATTTCACAACTTATATCCTATATAATGTGATGAAAAACGGTGAAGAACGGCTGAAACTTACTTAGTTTTGAAGAAATAGTAGTAAAAGGAGTACATGTAAACATAAACAGCGGTTGACGCAGCAGAGAGGAAGCTGGTCCACTGCCTGGGAGAGGAGAGAAGAAACCAGAAGAAAAATGAACAACAGTTTCAGTCCCAATCAGTAATGACTTCATTTCCTGTCCTGTCATGTGTATCAGAACGGATCGCCTGAGCTCCTCATCAGGGACTGACACCGTGTGACAGGTAAACACAAGTAATCACAGTAAATGTGTTTTGAAGCTCGAAATGTTTTGAGAATGCTGCAAGAGATTCATTTCCAAAATCCTATCTAAATCCTACTGAGAATGCATCTACACACATTTGTATAAACACAAATAAGTGAGTAAGCTGACAGTGATGTTTTATCTTGATGGTGATACTTCAGAGGTGTATTACAGGAAGGGGAGAAAAGTCTGTCAAACAGAGCCCGACCAAACTTCAGATAACAATACTGAATGATACATTTTTTAGAAAATATTTTTTATATGCATTTGTAGCGAGGAATAACATTAACATGAGCAGTATAAACATTTGCTCAACTGTGCCAACTCAGTGCTTAAGAAAAAATATCAATGAAAAAAAAGGGACTTTTCTGGACAAACTAATGATAACAAATCATCAGCAAATTATGGATTTACATTATTGCAAGTGTTGTGTGCTGTATTATGTGCTGTGTCTCTTTACTTTTTTATACACTCACACTGTTGTACTGTATGTGTGATGAACTAATATCAGCCGATATGAGCCAGACATTATTTGTCAGGCTCTCGTGTCAAAAAAAATTACAAAAAATGAAAGAAAAAAAAAGAGAGAGAGAGACAGTGGTCTTATGCTCACCATCTGTAGTCCTCAGCGTTTAGCAAGAAGTATGTGCACACGATGGTGACACACACAGTCACGATGCACAGGATGACCAGGACCAGCATCATGAAGCCGTACACGTAGTAGATCTTGTAGGCCCAAAACGATGTGAAGATGAAGTACCTGATGAGCAGGGATCAAGACGGGTTAACTGATCTGCTGCTCAGTTAAAAAAAACAAACAAAAAAACAACCAGCATCGCCTGCGTGTCTGTCACACCAGAGAACAGACTTACATTTCAATGAAAATGGAGCCGAACGGGAGGATTCCTCCGAGGCAGACGATGACAGCCGGCTCCATGAACCTAGGAGATCACAAAAGTTTTGATCAACAAATCAAATCAAAGCATCTCCCTGTGTTGAAGCTCCGGTTTCGCTTTGCACATTCAGGGTAATAAACGCCTTATTGTGTTTTCCAGAGGGAACGAGGAAATCAGGAGGCAGATTTTATTTTATTATTTTTTTTTTTTTTTAATTCTGTCTGAAAGCGGCCTCAGGTCATCTGCAGTTTCCTCTGGGCAGTGCTTGGCAGACAGAGTTGTAAACCTTACTACAGTCAAAGTTTATTACCAGGCCATTTATTATTAGCCAGGCATTTTATGTGCAGTCTTTGGATTACGACAGTGTCGGCAAAACCTTTTTGTGCTTCAGACCTGGGACATTAACACTTGTCAGTCACAGAACAGTAACAGTAAAACAGACTTACATACATAGATTAGTAATCTCATTAAATTCATTAAATTCAAATGCACCGCTGATCACTCATTACACCTCCCTAGACAGCTATACACACACACTCAACGCCACACTGTTTGACTGCATAGCTACACAGTGCCGGCTATGCAGAGGGATGCATGCAGTTTGTGATCCATAGCATGCCTCGCACTGTGTGTAAGGGTGTGTTGCTCTGGTGAGTCTTTATGTAATGTGACATTCAAAGTTGTCAGTTGGACTCCAGTATCACCACAGTCATTTCCTGGATAGTAATTACACTTGGCAATTAAGTCAGGGCCACACCTACCATTTCTTCTCAGGGATTGGCCGTGGCACAGCGTTAACTCGGCAGGGAAAGTTTGGCTGGCCGGACAGGTTTCTCCCTAAAATTGTTCCTACGAGGTTTAGCGGCAGAATGACAAAGAAGCAGATACAGCAAACAGCAACCTGTAGAAAGACAAACATGAGGACGGACATTTATTCAGGGCTGCTGCACTTTTTTTTTTTTCCAGACATTGACTTTAAGACTTTTTCAAGACCACAAAAAATTAAAGATTAATACCATTTCCACAACTCATTAGTGCCATTTTTTCTAAGCTCAGAATTTGCAGACTCAAGTAGAATAAGTCTCTAACATAAAATTATAGCGTTACTATAACAAAATTATGTTTTCAGTCAATGAATCATGATGTGGGCTTGTTTGGAACCAGCCCAGACCACCCCTTTGGCATAGTTCACAATACTACAATAATGAAAAGTTTGAACTTCAAATGAAAACCATTTTATGTAAACTTTTATTGCATAAATTGCAACATCATAAATCACACTTCTGTCTGCAACACTGCTGCTGCAGATCAGGTCAGCCGAAGGTAAAAATTTACTACTAAATTTCACTCCTAGTATAACCCCTCCACTATCAAATATTAACTCATAAGCTGTGTTGTGCATTCTGTGACATGCTGTATAGATAACAGATACTATGATATGTGGTGTGGCATGAAGTTTGGGGGTAAAGTTATTTTTTCATAGCAACCCGAGACTACAGTGGGATCTTGCTTATCCTAAACTCCTCAGGCATTGAGGCTGTTTATGGAGGACTGTCAATTTCACATTACTGAAATACCGGGTCAAAACATATTTAAAATACTGACCATGGAGACACATTTTCTAGGGTGTGTGCAGTGGGATGTGCAGTTAAAATACTTTGCATACTCAGTTCATTATGCTAACTGATCAGTTGAGGCGTCTTAAGTTCAGATAATAAAGTTTCTATGACTTGAAGTGAAACATGATGAACTACATCATGCATCATGTCACACTGCGGCGACGACAGCACAGCACAGCTACACAGATTAACAGACAACTGTTGACTCAGAGGATTTTTTTTTTCCATATTCTGTGTTTTTTGGGGGGAGGTGTTGCTGTTCAAAACTCACCATGGTGCCAAATGGGATTGCTCTGGAAGCGTGGTAGTAGATAGCGATGAAGTTGATGAAGAAGGCCGTCCCACACACCATGGCTGGGATCAGGAACGCCCCAATGAACATCTGCTTAATCCATCTTCTGCCTACAGCAACATTCAAAGCAAATTTATCATCAATGATATTAACCGTTCGGTATCGTGTATATACCCGAGAAAGCTCAGTCGGAGACAATGGGAAGGATGTGGGAGTTTCTTTTCAATATTACCTCCTTGTTTTGCGTACAAGCTTCCCCCGAAGTAGCCGTTGACAGGGGAGGTGGCAGCGTACACAAAAATGGCTGTGCTCAGCATGGATCCTCTCCTACAGAGAAGAATGATATGAGTAGAGCCCCACGAAGCCCTCCCACTCCCTCCCTCGCTGCACCCCTGCTCTTCTTTTCTTCCGTTTTTATTCACTTGTAACCAGAACTTCACGGTTATAAAGTATTTCCCTCCACTCAAAGTACCGGTAATAACATACATTTTTTTAATCTTAATTAATACATTAAGATCAGCCTGACTTGACCCAAATAAACACATGCACACAGTCTTCTGTGCACAGGCCAAGTCCTTTTTTTCTGTGCAGTTATATTCAAATTCATTCCCATTTGTTTTTCATAACACACGTCACCTTCCTTCTCTGCTTCCCCCTTGAGGCCACTCAATCCTGTGCTTCTCCCCGTTTGCACAAAACTGACTGCACAAAACTGATTCCTTCATTTCTTTTTCATATCCGTTTTCTCCAGAGAAAAACAAGTAGACCTTATAATACTTAAGAGAAAGCAATTTTAAACACACTTGGGTAAGTTTATCCCTGACAAGCCTGTTACTCACTCTGTGTACAGATCCTCAATCATGGCGACGATGATGACGATTAGGGAGACGGAGAAGATCTGGCAGCCGGAGCCGATGAGCGAGGAGAAGATCATGGGATGGCTGGACGGCCGAAACACGTCTCCATGTACCTGTTTCCACCCGTACTCATCTCCCAGGTCTCTGTCCTGCGCGGGTACAGAGAGAAAACACCGAAATAAGAGAGGAAAAATGACATACACAACAAGAAACTTTGATCAATCATTGCTTAAGTTCAAAGAGACGAGAGAGAAAAAAAAAAGACCAACAGAAAACAGAAAAACCTGCGTTCAACTAGGACTACAACTCCTTGCTACTTTCATGCCTGCTGATCAATAGATTATTTTTTCAAATAACCAATTAATCACTCTAAGTAATGATAAATGCTTATCGAAAGTTTCCAGGGCCCAAAGCCTACTTAGTCTGACAAGCAGCAAAAAAGTACCAATTTCATGAGTGTTTGCGATGAAAAAAGTAAGCAAATCTGAACATTTCTGAATCTGTAACCATCAGGTGCTCATCACTGCACCAACCAAAAGCATCTGCACACGTTCAGATGCAGGTGCAGGTGAGGTGAAATTCAACACTGCTGCAGCTGCACTGTATTCATTTGTTTCATTGATGTTTTGGTCAATGAACCTTAAACAAGTTCTTCAAGGTCAAATGTCTACTAAGCAAATTCTTTCATATAA
>OMLB01002301.1:8945-43162 GCA_900302555.1 Myripristis jacobus
GGTCTTCAGACCACAATGGAAATGCAGACAGCAAGGGTTGAAAGAACCTTTTTAGTTCCTTGAAAAGCAGTCCCTGGGATTACTTTACCCAGGTGATTTGGGTGAAAAACCAGCTTATGGTAATGCCTGCCAGCACTCGCTTACATGAGCTGTCAACTCTAGCTAGCAACCATGAAAACTGATTGGATTACCCTTGATATGAACTGTCCAAACTTGATGATATACTAACAAGAAAAAGAGAGGATTTTATGACTGAGATGTACAACTATAAGAAGTGAGATTTTCATCAAGTTCCTGTAGGTATTCATGATTTTGATTTCATTTATTTGCACAAGTAAAAACAAAGCAGTAGAAACACAACAGAAAAGAAGGAGAATGTGCAGGTGAGATAAAAAACAAAAACAAAAAACAAAACAAAACAGAGGCTTATAGATGAAATCTCACCTCAATGATGAGTATAAGCAACAGTAAGTCATGTAATCCACAAAAGGAATGCTCTTCCTTTGACCAGTGGAGTTTACACAGTTGCCCAGTGAATGAGTGAGTCTCTGGCGTGTGTGGTGTGTTCCAAGCTTCTATTATGTCAAGTCTGTATCCCTATAGACCGATTTATTAGACTCAGACTACTGGGCCAAGCAGGTTGAGGAAGTTTAACAAGGAGTACGAACTGGTTGCCATAGCCTTTCATCAAGTAATTTAATCTGTGCATTAACTGTTCTTGGATTTCTTCATTAGGCTAAGTTATGACAAGAGACATCTTAGTGACTCTGAGTGATCAAGTGACTTAACAGCCTCACGCATGAACTAGCTTTAGCTGCGAACCCTCATTAGGTAAACTAGTGTTACTAGCTAGCATAGCTAATTTTTGACTTACCTTTCATGGTGAAAACTTTAACAATGATGCACAAAATTCGATGTGGTTGACAGTGGACTAAAGTAGTTAACTGCATCTTCACTCCACACTTCTTATAGTGGGCCATTCTGGAATTTACCTCGACTGCATATTGAAAATATCCAAATTAAATGACCCTTGACAGAGAAATCCTCACATTGCTGGGCTGTGTAATAACAGATTGAGGGGAGCTTGAAAGGCAGAACACATTGGTAGACAATTACACATCCGTAATATCGTCAGCTTTCAAACATCAACTTAAATCCATAAAAAAACAACAACAACAAACAAGCTTTTTTTCTTCCCAAGCAATCATAAGTCAAATCTTGCCAATCCCGTCAGGGATTTCCATGTCTAAGTCAAGACCAAGTCATTTCTGATTTCTGAAGTCCAAAGTCACAAAAAATGTGTCTCAAGTCATCTTGACTCAAATCCTCACCTCTGCTGTATTAAATGGAAAATGTGGCAGTACGATCATGGAATATTTTCCAAAAGATTTGGAGAGTATGAAGACAGATGAAAAACATTGACACAACATGTAGGCTAGTAAGTGAAGTGATAGCTCCTACCCCTGTTCCACATTTTACGGGTCCCTCTACCCAACTTTCAAACCTTTCCCTCTGAAAGGTTCCAAAGATGCCAGGCCACAAAGAATTCCTATCCAAAGTCAGTCACACACTCCATTCACAGAGGAATTCCCACTATTGTACCCCACTTCATCTCATCTCTGCCCCGGGCCACTGCATCTCAGATTGCTGTTTTTCAGATATAAATCCATAATATCTCATCAAAATCAGTGTTTCCCAACCCAGCTGTGCCCACTGATGTCCCAGTGATTCCTCACAGGGCTGTTATAACTGCATCTTCGAGTCACATTGTTTTAATAGACTAAGTCTTATCTAAAGCAATTTCATTTATTATGACGGTCTAAAAGGAAAATGTTACCCTCAGATTCTCACACTGTTACAACTCATTAATCTGCAATGTTTAATGGATTTCATTTCAGGGGATATTTTTGCGATTAATGGTTGTAACTGGGGCTGCACAATTTGTGGGAAAAAATACATTAAAAAAACACAAACATTATCTATCTATATCTATATATCTATATATAGATATAGATATATCAATTGTTTTAACACATATTGCATTATAGACAGCAATATGATAAACATTTCAGTTGACATCTAGTATTGTTGTTTACTTAGTGCTAAAATGTAAACATGTGTAAAAGGGATACAATAATGGAAAAATTGTATTTTGAAAAAAAAGTCTCAGGATCATGTTGATGTTGATGTATGAATTGTCTGAGCAAATACGTTAGTGGCACTGCCATATTTAGAGGCCTGTGTTGTTGGTACAGTAATGTAGTGATACACTGAATTTGCAGTGGTGGGAGATTGAGGAAGCAGAATATGCTTTATAAACTAAACACAGGCTAGCAGATGAAAATAACCTAAACTGCTTAAAATTTAGAGAGTTTAACCAATATTTATTTCCAATACTACTACAATATCTCTACCATGCTTTGGTATTGCTTTTTAAAATGCATTGCTTTTTACATGTGTTTTGATCAGTCTGATTGAAAATTGAAGTGTAAAAGCAACAAAAACATAATTAAGATCTTACTCCCAAAACATCTGTGGATTTAGCCAGAATCTTGTGTGGTCACAATAACACCAAGTCTGAACTGCAATTGTCTGCGCATATTCTCATTAGTCCAGATCACAGGCATCTAGACTAGTCCAGTGAACGGCATGAACTGATGAAGCCACTTGGATAAGGGGCAAAACGTCTTCTAGACATATAACGAAGTCCAGCTGACCTGATTCAGTTTCCCGGAGATGAACTACAATTGAATATCCACTCCACATCAAAATGCTGACACATAATTACATCTGTGAAACACTGCAGCAATAGATGATGTTACAACCAGTGTTGGTGCAGTAACTTTCAAAATATAAAAAAATGTTATTACTCCTCAAGTAGTGTGACTGTGTTACATTTTAACTTTTGTACATAGAAACCTGTTCAATTACTTTACTTTCACTGATGATAAATTATGCTGTGCTACAAATGTTGAGTTATCAGCACCAAATTTAGCACATGACATATATGGACCAAGCTGGAAAAAAAGCACTTTTTAATGTTCAAAACTGTTTTGCCACAATGCATTTTTGAAGTTTATGCAAACTGCTAACGCTAACAAAACCTGCAATAACTCAGAAACTGTTTGAATAATCAATAAAAAAAAAATAAAATCAAATCAAACATGTGTTCTCATGTGTGGGCTGAGCATTCGTGCAAAAGCGCCTCTTGTTCCAACTGTGTAAAACTGTTGCTATAAAACCTAAACATTTAAATCTCAGAATCAGCCATGTGGATTCTTGTTACATTTTTTCCCACATGTTAACAGATCACGTGTAGTTCATTGTATGAAGTGTGGTCATGATTGGTGAAAAGGGGCGTGGTTTTCAGGTAAAGTACACATTTTTATCGAAATTGCAGTTAAAATTTGAAAAATCATTAAAAGTATACCATAGGTCGAAGAGAGCCGATTTTTCTCACTATGACCTAAAGCTAAACTGCAACCTATGTCATAGGTCTGTCATGCTATATTTTTCAAAACGTGCAAAAGCAATTAACATCTAAACCTCCAAAAGTGTTCATTCAAAAGCTCCCAATATTGACCCAGACATTCTCTATATGATAGATAAAGTGTTCCAAGTGGTGGGATTGATTAAACTGTGATTCTGCAATGATATTCAATATTTGTACTATATGTACATCATATTCTTTTTCACCCAGCGCTGGATCAAATGCCACCAAAATATTTGACAATTCACTGGAAACCAGCAATTTTTTTGTCTTCAGAATTTTATCACTAAAATTTTTGCTGTTGAAAACATAACAAGTTTAAACAGACAAAAATACCCCAGTGTGACACACGTGATGTCTTTGCCTCAAGCTGTCTCCCCAGTGCTGATGTCAGTAGATCACTTTCACTAGGGGCACAAAGGTCTAGGGTTCAAATTCCCACATGGCCTAGTCCTATTTGCCAACAACATGGCAGTTCATGCATGAGGCATGTTTTCAGATTCCTCTTAAGGTCACATTAGATCAAAGACTGTCTTTTCTTCCTCAACCCTGCTCATTGATGCTTGTGGCTCTATTTATTGTTATTATTATTATTATTATTGTTATCACCATGGATTTTAACTGAGAGTTTTGGAGCCCCAGGGACAGGGCACCAAAAGGGGAAGATCTCCCACCACACTCAAGTATGCGATGGGAGGGGGGCAGGTGAGGAGAGGGTGCAGTTTGAATGAGGAGGGCAATCCACATTGTTAGGATATGGTAAAGAAAAATGAATGTCACTTAGTGCTCAACATAATTAGAATTTAGAAATGCCTCATGAGCTCAGAGTAATTATTTTACCATCTCATATCCCAAAACATAAGAGCAAGTTGCTACATTGCTTATTAGATGTGTACATTTGACATTGAAACATTAGATTCAAGACAGGCATTAAAAGTGTTACATTGATTCTAAGTGTTTCATTAATTGTAATTATTCTATATTTATCCTTCCTCAGCTTTGTCCTTGACATTAGTAAAGAAAGCAATATGCCCTGCCATTTGAAACTGCACAGTCTGATACTGGATATCATTTATATAAATTTAAATCAAAATTCTACAGCTACTACAACTATTAATCTGACACCATCCTACCTTGTACTGAATCAGGGGCATCCATGGGCCCTTGTTTTGTTTCTTGTCCTGTGTTCCTCTCATCAGATGCTTCCTCATGTGTAAGAGTGAGGTCCTCCCTCTGGCCTTCCTGCTTCTCAGAAAACAACAACAGTTACATTTCATTAACAAATCCGCATACATATCCTGTCAACCATGTATATACACCATGGCACCATAAACTCCCTTTTCAAAACACATTTAAGTACTTGATGTCACTTATTTAAGCATAGAAATAAGCTACACATGTAATAAGGGCATGTATTTAAGTTCCATCATGATACCTCCATATGTTTCCTCCCTTGGTCTGGACCCGCGGGCGTCTCAAAATTGAGCCAACACGGTTTGCTGTAATGACAGCAGATTGCAAAGACTTGTCATACTTAACATATGCAGATAGATGGTCTGAACACGTTTTGCTGGGGTTGCATCAGTATTTAAAGTCAACATGATCACATACAGACTGTTACTCCAAACTCCATGCGTTTTTTCGTCACTTTTAAGTTTCCTTGTCTACTGTCGACCGTAGACACCAGACATAATATGAATGAAGACCATTTGAGACTCAACAGGGGCAATTCTTTAATTCGGCACATATTCATTACACCAAGGAGCATCAATAAGGGCGTTTTGCATCATGGTATCCTTGAGGACGGTGGATGAGCAGTTGGACCAAACGCCTTCTGTTGGATGGAGATATGCACCCACCACTTGTGTTGTTCACCTAGCTCATATCAGACCACACGTCTAACTGAGCCCACTGCTAAATGCGACTGCGGTGCCTGACACTAAACTGCTCCTCAAGAGACAAGAAGACAAAGTCCTTGCATCCTCAGGCTACATTGCTGTTGGCGGTGCTAGCTACCTACAGTTAGCTAACACCAAACGGCTAACGTTAACTGGCCATACGGGCAACAAAGTGCTTACAGTAACGTTACTACCCCAGCAGACCTGTATGTCTGCAACAGACACTGTAACATGAGCACTACCATGTCAAGAGAAAAGGGTCTGTGAACATAAAACATGGCTTATCCCCCGTGGCTCAGACTGAACCGACTCGTATGAAATCCGGCCTGCTAAAACAGACACCGGCTTACCGTGATCGAATCCCACGCTCTGCTACCGAGAGTCAGTCGGTGAAACGGTATCAGAGCCTGTCCAGCATACAAATCCTTGAATAACATAAAACAAAGTCCACTATCACTGTTTCTACTGCCTTTATTTTCTGAGCAGAAAGTTATTCTAGACTACTGTGTTAGTGCTGTGGCGGCATGGTGTGTCACACTGCTCCCTACCGGTGGCCTACGGCAGTGCTTTTCAAAGAGGGGTTTGGGAGGCTAATTCGACGTTCCTAGCACAGCGACGGAATTTGTTACATTTTGATGGTCATTTTTGGCTGTTGGTTGAGGTTAGGGTTATGGCTGTGTTGGGTTGGAGTTAAGGTTAAGTATAAGTTAATTATGGCTAACACCGAGGAAAGGCTGTATAGAATGAATATAAGTGTGCCAGGAGACGCAAACTCGCTTCCGGGGAGCCATTTTTTCCCTAGGACGGTGACGGAATTTTTAACATTGTGTTTGCTTAATTTGGCTTTTTGTTCAAGGTTAGGGTTAGGTTAAGGTTCGTGTTAATTTGGAATAACTTGGTTGTGGCTAACATTAGGGAGAGGCTGCTGAAAATGAATGTAAGACAATTAAAAATGTCATTACCTCCTAAAAAAAAAACATTGTCCATGATGAGGAATAATTTAACTCTTTTAGGGATCAGGGAATTGACTTAATTTGTTTCAAAAAACACAGGACAATGTGATTAGAAAAAAAAAGACCAGAATAGAACTAGTTTTGAATAATAGGGGGAAATGACCAGAGAATTACCTGAACATTTCTTCAAAATCACCAGAAGGATGAAAATGCCTGATGGCTCAGACACCTTTCACAAGCATTTATATTAATTGAAATTAATTCACTTGACATCACAAAAATATGAATTAGTGATTATTTTAACACTATGTTTTAATCACACCACTTTGAATTTATTTGACACGTATGACATCTAGACAACTCTATAATTAATACAGAACAAAATATCTATTCATATCAGAGTCCTGAGAGCAAAATCACTTCAAGTAGGTGTCTGGACATGGGGGTCCAGAATATGAAAAACTTTGAAAATCACTGGTTTAGAGTACAAACTGGAGTGATCCATTCCTTCCTTCATTCATTCATTCATTTAAAATCTATCAGCCAACCCCAGGACTCGAATACCAGCTTCCCTAAATAAATTCTCTCTTTTTGAGTTAAATCCCCATAATAAACACATCTTATCAAAAAAATAAAGCACTTTTCAAAAGTCGTCACTTAAGTCACTTGGATCGTTCCCAAAGACTAATGTGCTCCCTGTTCCATAGTGCCTGTAGTGTATAAACGTAATAAGCCTAATCTCTACCTTGAGGTGTTGTTGAAAATATCCAAATCCAATTATTAATTGGATAAAAATTCTATATTTTAAACCAATGGCTTCGGTGCGTACCAATAATAATACTTCTGAATATTTTGCCCTTTATAGAGGAACTCGCCAAGGATGCTGTTTGTCTCCTTATTTGTTTGATATAGCAATAAAGCCTCTTGCGATTGCTATTAGATGCCACCAGGGGATACAAGGGATAAACAGAGGTGGCACAATACACAAATTAGCATTGCATGCAGACGACTTGCTTCTCTTTATTTCGGATCCAACGTCCAGTCTCCCTCAACTACTGAACCAACTAAAACAATTTGGGGAGTTCTCAGGCTACAAACTGAATTTATCTAAAAGTCTGTTATTTCCTATTAATGAGCTGGCGAGGCAACGCACCTATGAACAGTTCCCTCTTAAAGTTAAGAAGGAATGCTTTACATATCTGGGTATTAATGTGACGGGTTCATTCAGAGCATTTTTTAAACACAACTTCAGGGAGCTGCTAGACCGAACAAAGGGAGACCTGGAGCGCTGGTCAAATCTGCCCATATCCCTGGCGGTGCATATAAATTCAATTAAAATGACAATTCTGCCTAGATTCATGTATCTATTCCAAATGATACCTGTTTACCTACACAAATCTTTTTTTAAGCAATTGGACCGTCTTATTTCTATCTTCATCTGGAATAAATCCCCCTCACGTATTAAAAAAGCAAGTCTAGAGAGGCCATCTGAAGGTGGGTTAGGGTTACCAAATTTCTTACATTACTATTGGTCAGCAAATATCTCCAAGCTCACCTATTGGATCACAACATTCAGTAAGGGGGAGGGACCCTTGTGGTCACATATGGAATTGCAGTCTAGCCTCCCTGTATCTCCCATCTCCTTGCTAACGTCTCTGCTACCGGTCACTTTGAAGAACCACAGTCTTAACCCAGTGGTTGAAAACTCTAAGATCTGGACTCAATTCAGGAAGCATTTTAATTTTATGCAGATGATCAGCCTCACCCCATTGACATTCAGTCATCTCTTTCCGCCCTCACAACTGGACCTGGCATTCAAGGCATGGCATAGCTGTGGATTGGTGTATTTTGCTGACTTATTTGACGAAAATTCATTCAGGTCATTTAGCTCACTGTGTCAAGACAACAGTGTCCCACAGAATCATAATTTTCGCTACTTTCAAGCCTGTGGCTTTGCCTCAAAGTATTTTTCATCATACTCTTCCCCCTGAAACAGGTCCAGCATACGACATTCTTAGTCTTAACCCCTACAACAAAGGATCGATCTCCGTAATTTATGGGATAATACAGAATTTACTTATTCCATCGTGGGATAACATTAGGGTGGCCTGGGCGGATGACATAGGTGAAACAATCTCTGATGAAATGTGGGACTCTGCTCTTTCGCTAATCCATTCCTCCTCTTTCTGTGCGAGGCTAAATTTAAGACAGTTTAAAGTATTTCACCGTTTGCATTATTCCAATGATAAATTGGCAAAGATTTATGATTCTCTTCGCACAGAATGTCCTAGATGCCATCATACTCCAGTCTCACTGGGACATATGTTCTGGTCTTGTCCATTTCTATCTGGCTTCTGGTCTTCAATTTTTGAAGGCCTAACATCTCTGTGTAATAAAACAGTAAATCCTAACCCGTTTACCGCCATTTTTGATGCAGTAAAGCTGGAGGTAGGCCTCTCAGGCTGCCTAAAGAACGCAGTCGCATTCGCCTCCCTGCTAGCAAGACGACTTATCTTGCGTAACTGGAAAGCAAGCAGGCCTCCATCTTTTACTCAGTGGGTTCGGGAGGTATTGTCAATGTTAAAGCTGGAAAGAATTAAATTTGCTGTGCATGGGTCTTATCAAAAATTCGATGAAATATGGTCTCCGTTTCTTAGATATGTTGTTGGCCTTGCACTTCCTGTGGACTGTTAACAGTACTAGTCCATCACCTCATATGTGCTACACTTTTTAAGGTCTCTATGGTTAGAATCTCTGTGGTCGCATACCTGTTTATATACTCATGTAATTTCTCCCTTTTTTTTCTTTTCTTTCTTATTTTTTCTCTTATTTTTCTCTTTGTTTTATTTGTTTATTTATTTTTGTTATGTATTTATTCTATAATACTTATCACAAATCTGTCCTTAATATGTATGTGACCCTGGATGTGGGGTGGGGAGGTTATGTGTTATGTTTTGTATGTGTTTTACAAATTGTAAAATCTAATAAAAAGAAACTTAAAAAGAAAAAAAAAAAAAGAAAATATCCAAATCACCAATTATGACACGTGTGCGATCAAAGTAGTGAATACAAAATACAAATAGGAAAATGATGAAAATGATGTAATGTTACTGATAAACAGTCCATGTTGGCTAAATAATACAGTTGTATGTGAATATTTTCCCAATTGGTTCAACTTGTAGTTGTAAAATGTTTGTTTAAGATCAAGTAATTCATGATTCACTGCGCAGTTACATGCAGCATGTTTTCTTTTTCTCTCCCTTTCCTGACCTCGCAGAATAGGATAAACTGTTGCATGAATAATGAATCAATGATCAATATAATAATGTCAGCTGCTAACGTTACTTTTACTACAGGATGCTCTCTTAATGCAAGTGGGAGTTTTGCAAGGAGTCTGACATTTTCTGATGTTAATATCATAATTTTGAAAATAAGTCAGAATCCCAAAAATCTGACATTTGCCAGAATTCTCATTTTATTCTCAGAATTCCAACTTTAATCTCAGAATTCTGGACTTTTTAATGGGCCTAATCTTCTTTCATACTTCAACTAATTAACTGGATCAACTCCTCAATTCAACATGCATCCAATGCACAAAAACAGCACTTATTAAATTACTTGTAAACTTTGAACAGTTTGGTCCTCTTGTTGATCCTGCAGACTTCTGCCTCGATGGCGGAACATGAAATTGGGCTCATATTGCAGGGATAAAGTGCTGCTTGGTGGGTAATAATAACATTTCTAGAAGACCCTATTCACTCACTCTATTGAAGACACGCACCCAAATATGACCATGAATTAGAGATTTTATTCATATCTGTTATAACACTGCTGGTACTATGAAATAGCAGCACATAACCTCTAAAAAAACAAAGACAAAAAAAACAAGTAATGCATGAAATATACAGATTATAAATGTATGATTGGCTGACAATACCTTTTTTCAACCAAGTATAAATGAAATCCCCAAAAATGGAGAAACAAAATGCTTTTAAAGTAAAATTTCTGTTACCGTTAACGAGCGCATGTTTGAGCCCAGTTTCAAGGCGTTTCTCAAGGCACAAAATGGAATCTACAGATTTGTGTGCATGGCCACATATTGTCCATTTTTTTGACAGCACGACTTCAAAGTAACGTATATCAATTGGAAGTGTGTTTCGTGCCTGTACCAGGTGCTGTGAGGTAGTATAAAGAGCAAGACAGTCTGTGTGAGGAGGAAGGCTGGGTGGTGGATGGGCCAGTCGACACAGCTTTCACCTGGCCAGCCCGAGATCCAGCCCTGCTCTACACATGACCATGCCTTGTTTTAGTCACGTTAACTAATGTTCGCTTTTGTCGGCTAAAGCTACTGTAATTTAGCCACAAAAAAGTAAAACTCCTGTTCGACACAAATCTGTGGATTAAATCTTGTGACTATTTCACAAACTGCTGTGAGACTGGGCTGCATGTTTCATAATTCAACCTTTGTCTGGCCGAGACTGCATGTTTATTTGGAGTTTCCGCCAGTAGAAATTGGTGGGGTGGTGTGAGGGAGTAGGGGCACAAATGGCAGAGAGACATGAGGAATTTGTTTAGTTGCTATGACTTGAACACTCACACACAGGTCCTGAGCGTTCAAGATCAATGTGGTGGCATCCTTTTCCAGCAGCATATCCAGTATGAGCGACGGATGATGCTTTGTCAAACATCTAAAAGTTAACACACTTGGCACACTGCGTTCAAACCTAAAAAATGGTCTCAATATAAGATTTAAAGGGACAATGAGTACTTCCCCCCATTCTATAGCACAAAATGACCAGAATGCATGTATGGGGGGTTGACAGGGTTGTTGATCAGCACTGATGGTATTAATAACAAGTATTTGGCCAATTCCCAATAGTTCTGGCTTCAAAAATCACTTTGTGGCCCATGTTCTGTTTATGGGTCAAATTCTCCACCCTTTAGAGATTCAAGACCCTCTCCCATAGCTGCCAAAACTAAATACTTTATCCTCACACACAAAAAAAGGAAATGACAAAGCAGTATTACTATCACAGTATTTAACATGGGGATATTTTACCACTTCACTTGGTAAGATTATTTATGCCAAGATGTTCCAGGCTGCCAATAGAGTCACAGGTTATTAATGTCTCTTTCATTTAAATCTATACACCAGCTGACAAATCATCTGCGTTGGTGACAAAATACAAAAAGTATCACAGAAGGGGTTTTCTAATTTAACTAAAATAGGATTGTAGAAAGAATAGTGCTCCACCAACCAGAGGGAGATGCTACCTTAAAGTAAGACGAGGTGCAACACGATCTGTGAAAAAATGTCCAAGCTTTATTGCTTTTATGATATTAAAAATAACTGGTGAAATTAACCTTCATCTGATGGCTGATCTGATATTGACAGATTTTTTTTTTAACTGAGTATGAAAACTGGGACATTTTTTCACTCAGACAGTGTTGTAGCATGTACCATTAAAACAGGACACTATGCACTGTCCAGCTCTATTTGGCAACATAAAATTATTCAAGCTTATGGGGAAGCAAATGAAATAAAGGCATTGGTCATGGATCAATGGTGCCTTCTGAAATTAGCCCATAATTATAAAATCTCTTCATGCTGAGCAGCTATTCGTTTCCTTGGTGCCAGCTCAAACAGTTGAAAGTGCACAAATGATAATGCAGTTTTGGTCTCAAGCATAAACAGACATGGGGAATATTTAGGAAGGTTGATGAAAAAAAAAATCAGTGAATTTCATATGAACAGACAGAGGTGGGGCCAAGTCATTAGTCTGCCAGTCACAAGTAAGTCTCAAGTCCTTCCATTCACGTCCCAAGACTGACAAGTTCAAAATGTCCTAAAGTTTGAGGTTTGAGTTCTAAAGAAGTCTTCATGTGCTCTTTACTAATCTTAATGTAGTCATTTATTTAACCCCTGCCTGCCCTGTATTGCACATGGTCCATTAGTTTAACTGTTAATGAATTTGGGTATAAAAATGTACTGAAATGACAAGGCATGTCTGCATTTAGTTTTTTCCAAAGAATGGCAGGGCCTACTTCTTGTGTCAGTGCCTTACTGAGTGAGTCAATCAATTTTATTTTCATGTCTTCTCTACAACCCACCCTTTATAGGATTATATGACACCAAAACACAAATATACAATACAATCACTTTCAATTACCGAACACTGCAATACTGATAGAGTAATATATGTTTTGCTTTTTTTTTTTTTTTAACTTGCTCCTAACACAAACACTGACATATGAGCATCACCCTATACTTAATGTGGGTTATGTCTGTAATGCTACTACTGCTGGCCATTCAATAATTGGAGATACCAAAGTTAACACTAGACATAGCCAATTGTTGATTGATTTGATCAGATTTAGGCTACCAACTGACTAGCTGTGGATCTGGGATATGAAGAGCTGATTTGCCAATGTCATTTAAAGTCATGTTTACTTGGAGAGGTCAAAGGTAACGTCCATTGCCTTAATTACACCACTAAGGAGCCTGCAAGCATGGGTTAACTGCATCATGGATTTAGGGAAGGCAGACTTAAGTTTTTTCAAATTGAAAGGCTCGAGTCCAAGTGAAGTCACGAGTCCCTGGTGTTCAACTCAAAGTCAAGTTGCAAGTCTTTCTTGATTCTGCCAAGTTACAATATTTGTGACTTGTGTCCAAGTCAAGTCCAAGTCATGTGACTGAAGTCCACACCTATGCTAATAAATGTTAATATCACTGATTGATATAACTCAATAGTGATTCAAAATGATGAATGAAAGCTTTTACATTTGCTGTCCTGCCGGTGTCAGTGTAGGATTTTACAGGGGGGAAAAATTCTGGTGCACAGGAAGTGATGCATTTTATGTTTCCAGTTTTTTGGAGTTAACAAAGAACTACTGGGTAGTTTTCGTAAGTAGTTATGGCCACCAAAGGACAAAGAAATGTGTCACCTACAGAAACTGTAACTTCACAACTTCACCCTCTACCAGTGATCACTGCAAAGTGCCAACAAAAACATCACCACAATGACCACTTAGCACCAAAGATGGAGACCAGAAAAAAATCACAATAATCAGAGACTATTTAGCAAGGTAACATCACTGCTTGAGAGCCATTTTAAATGATAATCATCAAAGGGATAGTTCATCCATTAAAAAATGGCTTTATTTCACTTCCCCAGCGATAGTACAGTAGTGGCGCTGGATACAGACTGGATGCTCCAAAATGCTAACTTTTAGCCTACGGTAGGTATTTTTAAGAATGTTAGCTGGGGGGAAGTTCACCTCAATGGCAGGAGGCTAACAGTTAGCAGTTAGTCCTATAGAACAGCTGAGGGGGAGTGAAATAATCTCAAAAGTTTCAAAACAGGTGAACTATTCCTTTAAAAATGCCTGGCTTAGGGTTTAATCCTTTTTTTTTTTAAATGCTTCCTATGAACTAGTGTTACTATTCTAAACTTGTATGACACAGGCTGTTCTTCAAAAGGCATCTGATGGAGCATAACAAAGGGTAATGCACATTGAGTAAAACCAGATAAATATTTTTTAACACTTTAACATATTCTGTTATGGACAGTCTTGCAGAGTTGAGAATTAATCCTCACTGAATCTGTTTCAAATCAAAACAAATCATATGATATGCTCATGTACATCTTCCAAACAAATCTGTCTTAAAGGAGGTATACACATACAAAAAAAATCAATGAGAATAAACAAAATACATTCATAAATGTGGAGAAGCTTGCCAAACAAGAGTAAAAAATGTGTCAACTGCTCTGATATCCATCTCCCAAGTGCACAAAAACAAACTAAACTAATGTTAAAACATCACAAACAGTACTGACGACCATCCATGACCATACACCACTATATCAAAGATACAAAATGCAGAATACATAAAGTTACATGCTATTGGTTAAATATGCTGTGAGACAGACAATAAAGAGATCTGTCTGGCAGACTGTGAACGTACAGAAAAGAAAGAAAAAAAAATCCCCACCCTCGATTTGAAATGCTTGGTATATTAGCTTTACTTCATCAGAGTGCAGCATCACCACTACTGGTGACTCAAGACTCTGACTCAAGGGATGCATGCTGCCCTGGACCGTAACAAAACATCCACTCTGACAGTGCATCCGAACTGCAAGCAACATGATCAACAAGTCACTACTAGAGCTCTGTTCACTTCCTATACAGTGACTGGGGAAACTCACCATGTATGGACAGTAAGTAAGTGATTTGCTTGATTGATCCGAAGGAAACAACTTTCCTTTTGCTTCAATGACTCATAGAGAGGTGCTCATTGGAAATTGAAGTGTTCAGACTATGAAGAGTAATGGGAAAACAAAAACTAAATCACAAGCAAGCACCCTGAGGAGTGCCAGCTTCTGCTCCAGTGCATCACTGTTACTTTTAGTCTCTAATGAATAAAATAAAGGGCTTAACTTTTTCCTAGGAGTGCTGTGGAGTTACTTTTCTTCAATACTTTTCATTGATGATTTGCCTGAAACGTAGTAACTGCATCAAGCCTTTACATGGACGGAATCAGAATCTCGCGCTGATAATAATTGGTCAGAATAAAGTGATTGATCAACCACGTTGCTTGCCGTGTGAATGCAATGCAAATGAATGAACTCAAAAAATCTAACTGCATCAAAACCCATGAGTGGCAATAAGGAAAAATAAAAGAAAGGGTAAAAGGAATCCAAGCCAGGGAGAACTGATCATTCCCATTAACTCCAAATGGAAACTTGACACTTACAACATTCCTATAGACTTGTTTCACAGCAGCCATTTTGACATGAAACAGCAGCTAAACACAGTTGTGGCTAATAACCTTAATTAAGGTTCTGTTCCACTTAGGTCAAACAGAGCCAGAGTCTTAGAATTGTGCATTCTCATTCATTGAAAAGGCTCTGCCACACATAGATGAACCCAACCTTAATGTTATTAGTAACATCTGTTTTTAACCTGCTATTTCATGTGAAACTGGCTGCTGTGAAAAAGGTCTAGTCAACCCCTGGAAAGGGCAAGCTGTTGTGAGTGAATATGGAAGCGGGCCGATGATGAGCAGTATGAGGTTATATAGATCATACTTAAGAGGCACACAATCTTTTCAAAGAGAGAAACTAGACAAGTCTAACACTCCAAAATACTATACCATCTTGTCTCACGGTTAAAGTAACACTTTATCCCTAAAAGTAAAATTTGTCAGACAAAAAAGGCTTTATCAAATATCTTAAAAGAATAAGACACATTTAACATTGGTGAAAAAAATCTCTGTGTTACAGATACATACACAAACAGTATACCACATTTCTCAGGGCTATACACTGACAATCACTTTAGGACAGAGAGAGAGCCTGGTACTCTAAATCTGAACTGTACAGAGTCTCGTATCCACATTGTAACCTTGAGTATCTTGACGGTATCCATCAAAATGCTTTCTGAACATCAAAAACTTTAGAAGTTACAAACTCTAGCTCTGTCATAAAGCTGCCTCCTCATCTGTTTTTCTCAGGTCCTGTTTAAAATGAAGAAGTTTGTTTTCCTCTCTGTGATACACTTATCAGGTGTGGATGGGGTGGCCACACACCTGGCAGTTTCTTTTTCCACCAGGATGTTAAAATCAGCTCCGGTGAAGAAGAAGGGTTGGGGAGAAGTGATAAAGAAAGTAAATTTAATAAGCATCACGTTAAGGTGACACTTTTTGGCTGCTTAGCAACCGAAGGGGGCTTTTAGGAGTTGTTTCTCTGTCGCTTAGCAACCTCAGGGTTTGTGTCCATGATGCCAGGCCTTTTCAGATTCCACTGGTCGATCTGTCTCTGTCTGTCTTGCTGCTCCACCTCTGATTCACTAGACGAGCTGCCGGTGTTACTGCTGCTGCTGCTACTGCTGCTGCTGCTGCTACCACCGCCAACACCGGCACCACCGCTGGTGAAAGCAAAGCAATCCTTCCTCTTCCCATCTGCCTTCCCTTTCTCTGCTCCTCTTGAGGCCTTCTCCCTCCTCTTCCCCTCTGTAGATCCACTGCTCTCCCCTCCAGGTTTGTTCATAGCAGCTGTTCCCATGTCAGGCGGGGCCTGTTCTGTCCCGACCACAGTTGCTCTCCGGTCCATATCCACCCACATGGGTCCTACAGGTGGCTCTAGAGGGGCATAATGGAGCAGTGGCTGCTGGAGCTGAGGATCTATCTGTGGAGGGATGTGCTGGTGTTCAGGGTGGAGGAGCTGGGTTTGCTGCTGGAGGTGATGTAAAGGCTGGAGTGGTTGCTGTAGGGGTTGGTGCTGGAGCGGATGCTGCTGATGAGGATGAGGATGATGATGATGATGCTGCTGCTGATGATGCTGGAGATGCTGGACGTGGTGTTGGTGATACTGATCTATGATCTGTTTGTCCACACTGTGGACGAGCTCCTTGGGCTGGTTTTTGAGAAATTTCTCAAACTTCTTGGAGGCCTTTTTGTTTGTCACAAACCAGTCCTGTTGAGACACATGGGGTGAGGACAGCAAGGGCAGAAAATACAAGACAAGCCTTCTGAAGAGAATCTCTCACTGTGATTACATGCACTTTACTTTTATATAATTATTAATTATAATTATAATTATTGGGGATTTTGAGTAAGCAGAGTAAGAGTTAGGGTTTCATATGTTAATAATAATAATCTGTTTCCTTCTGTGTATGTAACCATAGTTTAATTAGCTGGTTGTAGAAAATAAATGACAGATAAGCTGTTGCTTTAATCCATCTCGCTCTCACACACAATATTATCATCATAATATGATTTTTATAATAAAATAGATCATTACCTGTGAATGGACAGAATTGATGTGGTATTTCACACCACTCTCTGAGTTGAACTCCTTATTGCAGATCAGACATCTGTATTTTCCAGCCTCAAAGTCACCCTACAGTGGGAGCAGAGAGAATAAAAGAGCCGTGAATTGATTATGAAGCTGGAACATATTTACAAATCTTCCTGTGATTCTGCACTGGGTTTCATAAAATAATGGATGTAGAATGAGATAGCTTCATTTTAAAAATTCAGAATTCTCTATGGTTATTTATTTATTTATTTTTGTAATAGTTGGACTAGACAGAAGGACCAGTCATAATTTTCACAACCTTCTGTGCCAATGTCTGTGTGTAAGTTTGCCTATTCAAGGAAACCATCCCTTAGACCTAAAATGCTGCACCACTGTTTACTAAGGAATTCAGGTAGTAGACAACACTCAATGAGCCCACAAGGCCCACATGAATGATAAAAGGGCTGTCTCTTGCCTGGGGTTTTTGAGTAATTCAAGTAATGCAGTTTATGTCGTGCAACTCACTCATTCCCTGCTTTAACATGGCTGCTCACAGTAATCTGGTTTCTTGAGTGCAGGTAAACAAAGACCATGCCAAGCTGGACAAATCTGAAAACGCAGTTTTGCCCTTCCATTAACATCACACCAGTCTTTTCACAGCGTTTCAGAACGTTTACAAAAAGCCCACTATCTACACTGAAATGCATAAGGTACCCTAGTACACATATGCGCCTATGCATCTTGCACCCTACAATGTAAAACACTGCATCACATTATCATTTAATGTCATTATTTTCAGAGGGATCTGGTTTCGCCCATCCACAAGGAAATGTCAGTCTAGCATTTTCAGATTTAAACACTCTGGTGACCATTTTTGAAAAGCTTCATTTTCATGGGTGGACAATGCAAGCTTTGCGTTTTCAAATTTACCCAGCTTAATTCAGACAGGGCCACAGTCAGTGTCTCACAACAAATCCTGGTCTAACAATCCATTTTCTCCACTAACACCTCCTGAGGGAATTCTCCAATGTGATACTTGCATCACAAGCTGCCCAAAAAAATTCCCTACCCTTGTGCAGAGTCCCAGATGAGCCTTAAGTCCAGACACACTGGTGTAGGTGCAGCCACAACCCTGCAGAAGACAGACAGACAGACAACACAAGTTACACAAATGACATCATGGTTGCTGCACTTCATAGAGTAACTAGAAAGATTCCCAACTCCCCAACTATCACTAATCAAAAAATTATAGGATAATTCTGTTATACAACAATTCACTGCAACACTAGGAGCATGTGTCATTGTGTAATGTGATTACCAAATATTAAAATGTAATCCTGTGCATTACCGTGTTACCAATGGATTTAGATGGGGATTATGTTTTCACACCATTCCATCTGTTTGTTTGTTAGCAGGATAATATGAGTGGATTTACACAAAACCTTTTGGAAAGGTCATGGGCCAAGAAAGAGCTGATTAACTTTCCGTGCTGACTGGTCAAAAGAGGGTGTGGCTGTGGGCGCACGCCAATCACAAAAAGGCATATAACATCCGAACACATTCATGTAACATGGCAATACTTTTGGAGAGCTTGGTCATGGGCCAAGAACAGGTGATTAACCCTTTAGAGACAATTGGCCAAAAGAGCGTGTGGTGGGGGGCGTGACCTATCACAAAAGGTGCATGACTCCAATAACAGAAACACAGAAAAACTGTTTGTTTAATGTTTGATTTATTAGACTACAATTACCTTCAATTAAAAGCATGAGAAGTAAGAATTGACAGAAGTTTAATTTCATCATCCATGTGATGAGGAGACAGCAGTTTTTTAGAACTAAGTGCCATCTTTCTAGTTACACACTGTTTGTATGGCACATTTCATACAACTCTGACACAAACTCAGTCTTCAAAACATTGCTCTTTTCCTTGTATATTCAGCCATAATGAGCATCACGGTTCATGCTAAATTATTCTTCTATTTCATCCAAACAAATGAGACATGTAAAACATCACTCCCTGCACATCATGAGATTTGTCATAGGAAGGGTCTACCACAGACAGTGTTCAGATCAGCAAACTAAAAGCTTAGCTACTGATTGAATCACTACTGTGTGTATCATTCTGACAGAGAAATGAAAATAAACATTTGTTTATATGAAAATGGTATTGATTATTATGTATTTCAACAAACTTTAACCACCATATGAATCACACAACAGTGGTTTTGTTTCCTACCTGGTTGGGACACTGGACTTTCCTCTGTAGTTTTACCTCATTCTTCCACTTCCTCAGCACCTCTTGGCTGAAGGCAGGCAGGCCTGGTCGGGCATATTTCAGCTAGGAAGAGGAATATGGACAAAAAGCTCAAGACAAATCTAAATGTCTATTTATGCATACTTACATTAACAATGTTTTCACTCATTCATATATGCCTGGGTCTTATTTATCCTTTTATTACTGAAGCTTTAAGGGGGTTAAAAACATTTTTTGTTTCTCAAACCCATCAAATCTGCAGCTGTAGTCGACAAATTAATATCACCACTTTAAAACTTAATGTAAACAGAATCTCCTCTTACTTTTTTGTCATCAGGCACGAGGTCAGACTGGAACTTTCTCTTGGGCCAGTCCTTGGGCAACTCATTGTTGGCAATCTCAGCTAGGTGAAAGTTGGCTACCTGGGCCGAGGCTCGCTGCACCCTTCCGCTAGCCGTCCTCTCTGGGTTGGCCTCCCTCTGGGCTTTCAGTGCTTCATCTTCCTCACTTTGTTGGGGTGTCTAGACAATGGAAGGAAAGAGATGATAAAATGGTCAGAAACTGTAACTACAAAGTCTGTATAGATGGTGAGGATACAGTTCATCATCACTCCAATTCCAAATGCAATACTTAACAAATGGCTTGTAGAATTCATATAGTATTGCTCATTATTTGCATTAGGGATACAAATCTACCAGAGGTACATTTTAGTTGGTGACAGCTAGAACTGGCTAGTTTAGTGGTCATACAGTATGTGACCATGACCTCCAACGTAAACATGCAGTTGATATACAATGAAACACATCACTCACAGGAGCGTGCTCGGATTTGAGGTGGTACTCTAGACCAGCCTTGGACTTGTAGGCTTTTCCGCAGTGAGAGCAATTTAGCATCAACTTCTCCAGCTCTGATTCTTCCTTCCCACACTTCTTCATGTGGTACAGGTAGCCCATTATGCTGGTAAAGCCAGCGTGGCAGCCCTGAAGTGGAAAGCAAGCACATTTTACCCAGTGATCACATGGGAGTAATTTCAGTTTTAACTCCTCTTATCGGACAGCAAAGGAAAGGAGAATGTACAGTAACTTTAGGGTGTGATGGGGCGCCTGTCGTTTTCTTTCAGGACAAGGATGTTTGCCAAAAAAAACTTGTCCACTCAAAAGGAAATATCATAGGGAAGAGAGGGGCAACATCTCCCCAGAACAGATTGCAGCAGTCTTGTTTTCATTCTTGTTTTTTAATAATGTAACAATAGATAAATACAGTTGATAGGTTGTTTTAGCTGTATAAAACATATGTACAGGGTGTCCACAAAGTCTCTTTACAATTTAAAAAATCTACTACAAAAGCAATTGATGAGATATGTTAATCAGATTTGTTCTATGTACTCAGTGGTTATTAAAGTTTTTAATCACATTGCATTTGTGTTTTTCAGCAAAAGATCACTGATGCCACTGCCACCATTGATGAGGCTGTGCTACAGCGAACATGGCAAGAAATCGAGGACCGTCTTGATGTGCTTCGTGCAACTAATGGTGCCCATATAGAGGTGTATTAAATGAGGCAAAAAAAACTTCAATATCTACTCCTCATTTTGGAACAATTTCCACAGATTTGTCTATTCATTTGCTTTTGAAATAAATTTGTTAAATTGTAAAGAGACTTTATGGACACACTGTATATTAAAAATTTACACACATTTGTTTTAGAGGGTTTGGATGCCAGTGAGGAACTATTTTTAGTATAATCATTTTTTGTAGGTTTAAATTAATCCCAACTGATAAAAAATGTTGGTAAATTTGAAGGCAACAGGAAGGTTAAGGTGTATGAGTACAGCAATTTTTAGTGTGAAATCGATGCAGTTTTTTTATGAGACCCTGGGGTTTGGCTGGAATGAAAGCACACGTGTTTCCGGCTGTGCATACCACAGGGTGGCACTGAAAAGGACGATCAAAGACAATATTCATGCATACTTGTGTAGAACATGTCTCATGAGAATTAATGAAGCTAAAAATGAGGGTAGTGCTGGTCAATTTTATAATAAATACATAAAAAGTCAAACTGTATCACAATCAATCACATTGGCCCAAATGAATCAGCAAACCAATACAAGTCTAATCATTACAAATGAGAAAAGCTCACCTCTTTGGAACATTTTAATTTGCCCAGTCTCTTCAGAATTTTGCGCAGTTTGTCTTTGACTGCACGATCATCCAGGTCATTGGCTTCGTCCGGTGAAGGCTAGCAGGATAAATAATAGGCAGCTAAAACAAACATCAAAAACTAAGCCTCAAACTCAACTAAATATATGGCTTTGAGTTGCCGGGATGACATGTAAGCAATCCCACATCCCTCCATGGCTGACTGCTGATAGAAACATTTTGGTCACGAGTGTGATTGTCCATTTAAATGGTATCGTTGCTATCACAGTGAATTACAAGAGGCAACATGGAGAGGTCAAAGATAAGTATAACAGCAGCTAGTGAAATGTGAATGGTCTTACCAAGTGGCTGTGGTCAGCCATGATGTGGTACTTCATTCCTGTTGAAGACTTCAGCTGTTTCCCACAGTGTTGACAGGTAAAGGGTTGCTGCATACAACAGATTCAAGTTACATGGTGTCATTTGGTGGAGGCTTTAAATCAGAGCACATTAGAACAATAGAACCCCTAACCTTTGTGGTGTGTGTGATGGGGATAGTGTGTAACATGCTAGTGCATTCACCTAAATCACACCTGGTCTGTACCATTATCACAGCTGTGGACTCTACATTCGCTCACTCTGGTGGGTTTCTTGCTGTTAATATAATAGCTGCATTCTAGGGCTACATAAGCACATTATGACAGCAGTGTAATATACTGCACGGCACTTACATGTTGGAATAAAAAAGTTCTACAGTTGAGAAAACACAGTGCCAAAGGAAAGGGCTGTCTAATGGCATGGTAAAACTGTGAAAATATTCTAAACATAGTGTACACTTCAACTGTAATACATTTTTTTTACATGGGCCTTTTTTAGGCGGCTAAAATACATTTTGCTTCAGCCCTGTTCCACAGCAGTACATTGCTTGGCCTCTGTGCCTATACTCCTGCCTGCTTCTCTGGGCGACCAACAATCGACACAATTTACTGTAGGTAAAACTGACCATGGATAAGTACTTCATACAGCCCCACTTCAAAAAAATAGGAGCTAACCCTTTAACCATCAGTGGGAGGAATCAGACGTTCCAAATATGCACAGTAATTCAAACAGCAACATTAACATTTTTTCAAACAAAACATCCACTTTGAAAGTGAGGTTAGCTAGCTTGATAGCTGTTGTGCTGTCTGCAACTCAAAACCTTGCGGCTGCGTGGCATTGTGATGGTGACGTTTTCACCATGACTTAAATAGAATATGTGGCATCGGAGCAAGTCAGCAGAGGCAGCATGTGCGGGTCAGATTTTGGCGTGCACCCAATCATTTGGGAAGCAAGCTTAATCCAACATGCATCTAATATAAAGCTAAAATTGTGACACTAAGTTGAGCCATGCACAAGTGTCCAGTTCTCTTATCAGCAATCTGTTCTGTTTAGTTATTATGCCTCTGTTCATTTGGTTGACTTTAACTGTAAATTGTATTGTACTGGAAATTACAGCAGAGCTTCGTTCCTGTCAGTCTGCCATTGCATCAGTAATTGCATGGGTGCATAAATAAAAAGCAGTGCTTCGCATTACTGACACTGCATGTCCTTATTTTTTGTACTAAAACACCAGCATCAGCCAGGTATATCAGTAAACTTATAGGCAGGTCTAACCCTGGTCCTTCTCACCAGTCGGCAGTTCTCCATGTGTTTCTTCAGGCCCTCCACAGTCTTCCTGCTGACACTTTTACATTTCGGGCAGGTGACTCTGCCTTTGGCCACGATCTGGAGTTGCCAACGTTCCTCTTGACTGCCTGGTGGACATCGACACATAAAAAGCAGCCAGTCTGAACTCCTTGTGTACTATGTCTTCATTTGGTTTAAAAGTAAATTCACTTTCAACAACATGTTGTTATAGAAATGTATAGAAAACTGTGGTTAGTAATGCTAAGAACACCTAAGAGCATTCATTACCAACATCACTTATCTGTAGGTTTCAAAAAGTCAAATTTTAGACTTTTAAAAACATTATTAATGCCACTCGGAATTGAATTATACTACTGTATAGCTCAGCTTTACCATGGAGATCACTAAAGTTTCGTCTGATCTTACTACAAACTGAGAATTTTCCTTAAATTTGTCAATTTTAACTATCTTCCTCTAATCAACCTCTAATCTGGATAAAATACTTTAAATAAGGATTGTGAGAGGATAGAACAGTGGAGCTTGGAAAACTCTTTGCATTAAAACTTGAGTTCCACAGGTTGATGGCTGCTCCTCTGACAGCTGTCTCTCACCTGGAGGGTAGGTAGGAGGCTCCTTCTTGGCTGAGACGACCGGGGTTTTCAGGACCTCACTGGGCTGGGCCGTGGAGGCCTCTGGGCTGCTTTGGAGACCACCAGCACTGATTGCATCTGAACCTGTAACATTTATATAAGGTGGTTTGTTTTTTCTTGATCACTGTGTGTGTGTGTGTGCACATGTGCGAATGTGTGTACACAGCATTTGGGTGTCTGTTTTAAATCATAAAATCTTTCTTAATACCTTAACATGATGAATGGACTGCATTTCTATAGCACGCTTCTAGTGTACTGACCACTCAAAGCGCTTTAAAGTGTTTGTTTTACATTCATTCACTCACACACACATTCACACACCAATGAGTTATTAGTTATCTATTGTCCATTGATAGAATACCATAAAATAATTTTGTGCTATAAATAATTTGGGGAAAACACTTCAAGGCAAAAACACTGCCTTCTTTTTATTTACAATACACTGACAGGCAAATTATCCTTACATACTGTATCTCTTTTAAAGCACAAATCTGTATGTCACAGAAGTTCTCCAGGCATTATTACTCTTGAGACCCCAAGGGTAAATACTGCGCTTAGGATGTTAGATTTTAGTTTCTTTGACCTAGACAGATGGAAGAAATTACAAGAACTGTTAAGAGTGAACCAACTTGTGTCTCTGAATTGTTTTGAGGGTCTGATGGGCTATGTGTGGTTATGTTTAATCCAATTTGGTAAAACCTGCTCAAACTTGTGAATATTGCAGGTATGTCATCTGTGCACCCCTCTACATATCAGACTATAGGGTAACTTACCAGAGTCTCTGCCATCTGGTGGCTGTGGGAAGCTAACAGATGGACTTCGCTCCATTTCCACTCTCTGGACTTTCTTCATATTCAAGTCTTTAAAATGGCACAAACACACATGACAGAGTCACCTTTTACAACTTCAAACCAACAAATATCAAACATTGTCTATCTCTACCTCCCTCTACACCGACATTTTGCATACATGCACAGTTTCTTCTCCCACACACACACCCATGCAAGAATAAAGGCAAAAACATAACCCCTGACACACAAAAAATCCCATATTCCAAATACAAATTTCCTTCTATTTCCCACCCTCCCAAACTGCTGTGCTAAGATGCTGTAATTTAAAATTGTTTTTTTGCCAACAATCTACACATAATAACTCATAACATATTTTCAAAGTTATTAAACATTTAAAAAGCTCAACTATCTCATCTACATAAATACTGTCAAATTAGATGTTCACATTTGTATATTTTACAAATGTGATGCTATTTAGCAGCCGAACTGGAAGTCCTACAAATCGGACCTTTCTACTGTTTCTATTCTTAAAACATCTTTGAAATTCCACTGTCATCCTCATGAGTACAACTTGGTATAACTTGACCTGTTGGTGTTCCAAGTTGGATCTATAGGCAGAAACTATTTCAACAGAAAATACTGCTGAGACAAAATAGTCTGTATCTGGTGATTGTCATCTTTACAATGTTGAAGTGAGCAGCAGCAGATAATCATTGTGGGGAGGCTTGCAACAGACCACAAAACTCGTGTGTGTGTGTGCCGAGAGAAATGTAGAGGAGTAAGTGTCTGTCTCCGCAGAAAATCATCTGTTGTGTGTTTGATGGTTATTTGTTTGTGCTTTGTAATGTAACCGTCTTGAACCAATCAGAAAATGTTTATTTCACTCATTCACTGGCTTTCTCATGCACAGCACCACTGCACCAACTCGCCCATGCTCCCAGCTGTGTTATGCTATTGCTCTCTTTTTCTCTTGTTTTTTTTTTTTTTAAATGATTGAGGAATGAGTCAGGAAGCCAACAGTAAAGTCTAATGTTAGTTTTAATGTTGTCAAACAAAGAGAAATGTCTTCCCCTTGCCCTAAGCTGGTCCTAAATCAATACGAGAGTACGTCATTATTTTATGAATGCCGTGGTACGCAGGTTGAAGCAGTCAAAATTTCTGGGCAATTGAAAAGTCTCTATCCCTAAGTTGGGATTTGTTCTGGGGTAAGAAATGTCGCCGGACCTACATTTTGACCCTGGTCCCCGTGTTCCTAAAAAGGGAACCTCAAAAGGTTCCAAGGAGAAGTTCCTGTGGTCGAAACCCAGCTAAGATGGTACTGGTCAGGTGGATACTGTTAACTTTCAGTTTAATCAATTTAAAAATAAATTATTATATGGGACCTTTAACAAGTTCATGCCAACTCACAGCCAATATTGAAGCCACAACACCAAACAGCAAGTGTAGTTGATATTGATTACTCTCATTAAATACAAGGCAAACCAGTACATATGAATGCATACCAGGTCTCCAGACGTGTTCCTGTCCTCTGTCTCTGTTGCTCCAGGCCTGGTCTTGGCTACGGCTGGTGCTCCATGACTGCTCCGGCCCTGAGGAAGCCCTGTCTCTTCCAGGATCCCTGCCTGGGTTCCAGGCCTGATCCTGTGCTCGGTCTCTACCAGTGGCCCAAGCCTGCTCAGGACCTCGGTCTCGACCTGTTGCCCAGGCCTGGTCTGATCCGGTATGGGCCCTGTCTCTGCCTGGAGCCCAGGTCTGGTCCTGACTAGAGTTTCCCCCTCGGTCTCTGCCTGAGTTCCACACCTGTTCCTGGGGTCGGTCTCTACCTGCTGTCCAGGCCTCGGGACCTCGGTCCCTGCTAGAGTTCCAGCTCTGGTCCTGAGGCTGGCATCGATCTCTGTTGGCCTCTGGGCCTTGTGGCCAGACATCTTTTGCCACCAGCCTCGGGGGCAGCCTTGCGGTAGGCGGGGCCAAGGACCCTGGGTCAGCCCCATTAGCCATTCCACTTGATGACATCACTGAACAACTGGTGGTTGGATATTCTACTGTTCCTAAGGAAACACTCTGGAGGTCCTCGTACCTGATTGATTAAAAATACAAATTGTACACTCATTAAAAAAAAAAAAAATCAACACCTTGGTCATAAATGAGTTCATGGAAAATAACAAGAACCGTTTCCTAAAAAAATGGGTACTAGCCATTTTTAAAAAAATATATACTGTATATCCTGGCATAATCCACTTTGTCCATGTCATTTATGCACTACAAAAGTTATTTTGGGAGCTGTTTTGCTGTGCCATGGAAGTGAATGGAGAAACAGAAATCCAGTATTGTGGATTAGCAGCCCCGGGGAGTGCAGAACAACTAATGAGGATATTTCACCACCATGTGGACTCCCAACAAACTATACAACCCAACACTCTACCAATTCAGCTCAATTTTGATTTAAAACATGTTGGAGACACTTGTCATCATCTCATTAGAGATATCTGTCGTATTCTGTTGTGCTAATATTCACTTGTGCATTTCTCACATTTCTATGTTTTGAAAGTCAGATATCTGACAGCTATAAAGTTGATACAATAGAAAGATGTCTCATTTGGTAACATGTGGTTCCAGTCTATTCAGCCATTGTCACATGCTGTTTTGTAGGTCAAACCCAATGGGCCACATTTATCAATTATTCTTTTTTTTTTTTAATCAAAAATGTTCAAATAAACTGAGATTCTGTGCCAGAATTTTGTCTATGTAATGTATTTATTGCAATATGTACAACATATCATTGGGCATATTTATTACAACACTGAAAATTCTCCCATGCAAATTATTCCATATATTGCCTTAAAAATGTGGTGCCATATAACTCAGCTCTGACAGATTTAAGAGAGTCACTTACCTTTTTCTACCATAAGTTCTTTTCATCTTTAGAGCGTCTTGGTCTTGAGATTCGTCATTCTAAAACATTCAAGTACAGAACTGTGAAGCAGAGATCCAGGGGTGTGCATAAAATTAACAGATTTTGAGTATTAGAATCAGGAAATGGACAACCACATCCACACGTTACCAGCAGCATATCTTGACAAATGACAAATGATGTACAGCAGTAAAATAGGCGGCTAGAATTTGTCTGGACAAAACCCGTGAGCAGAAATAAGCTACAAAAAGACAGTATGTGATTGTGTACACATTCTCACCTTAGAATGGCCAATCACACTCAACTGACAGGCTCTATCTGGCATTCGCTGAACAACTGTTGGAGAGATTGAATTTAAGTTAATCTAAAATCATGAAAACCAGAACTGCGCGGCTATCAATACAAGTATACGGTGACAGGTGCAATCACAACTACTTTCTCTGGCTGAACAGCCTACTCTCAACCATTCTCCATGATTGAGAATGTCTAATCTTTTAGTAATACTTTATTAATTCAAGAAGAAAATGATGATAAAGAGAATGAAGGCAAGATCAACAATAAAAACAATATACTATTTAGACTTCCTTATTGTCTAATGTCTACTTATATTATAAATGCTATTGTTTCATTTCATTTTAGGTGTACAGTGACAGATCTGAAACGATCTGAAAAATGACATTTTAATTTGACTTCAAAATGCCAAAGCTAGTGACTGTATCACCAGTGGCTCAAGGAAACTGACTTTTAATGATACAATTGTCTTCATTGGTAAATCTAAAAAAAATTATACAATTAGGGGCACACTGGGCCACCTGAGACACCATCACAGACCCTCAGGGGTCCCACTTGCCAAGGCCCACTTGGCAAGCCATTTATGAATAATACATAATGCCAGCACCTTTCTTGCTCAATACAATGATAAGTCATTGATATTGTCATTAGAAAAATCCAGCTTCCCTCAGCACATTATTGATATTTCTTAGATGGAGGAGAGAAGTAACACAGGAGAGAAACTAGATAGATATATGGCAGAACATAACATAGGTCAGAGTCAGACCCTGATGATCACAACATATAAATCACAGTCTGAAGAGTTGAACCAACAACTGAAAAATATCAGACACTGGTGAACCAAACTTATCAAAAGCACTAGACCTTACAAAGCATTGTATTTTTCAACAGCACTTCTGAACTCAAACCTGAGCAATACATGGGAAAAAATAACCTTAGTGAACATGTTGTGACAGAGTCAGTTGTGTTCCATCAAGTCTAATCTGATTCTGGGGTTACAGGGTGACCCCAATAAAGAGTGCTTTAGGTTTTTACCTGGGCATGGCACACCACTTTTTGGTTGAGACTGCGCAGACTTTCTCTTCCTTGGCACATACAAAGGAGACATATCCCGGCCAATGTGTGCGTGGTCCATTGTAGGAGTAGCAACACACCTTACAAATCACCACTGGAAGCACACAAGAGAAAATATCATTAAATATACATGCTGTTGCCTTGTACTTCTATATCATGCATAGCACAAGTTAACTGTGGAGTACCTCAAGGGTCTATCCTGGGTCCTGCTATATTTTCCATGTGCTTCCACTTTGTCATATACATATGTCAGATACATACATAATATGGATTTCCTTTGCTTTGTTGACGATAAACAGCTAATGCCTATGTAAAACCCAATGACACAAATAGTCAAAAACTTGTTGAAGCTTTTCCAGCATACTTTAACCTACCTCATTTTTTTTTTTTTGGCCAATTTTCAGGTCATGTTCTTGTCATGTTTTTTTTTTTGACACTGTGCAGCTTCATCACAACAGCATGTGCATTAAGTACAGTAGCCTATCACATTTGTTTCTGCTTGTCTTTTTTGTATTTTACTGATCTTCAACCTCAACCCACGGTTGATTATACTTTTTTTCTTATTGAGTGAGTTAATTTTGGCGAAAAAGCTTGTAACCAAGTTCACCAGTTAAACTGGCATTTGTACAATAGCCAATCAAGACTTGAAAACACAAGATGTAAGTACAGCACATTTTAATTGTGGTTTGTTTGTGATGTGCACTACATTCTTTATGATACTGTAAACTGCTAAATAAATGTCTTATCCATATTACTTTACAGCAACAACAGAGATGTACAATATTGGAGTTTTTGCCAATATCAGATATGCCAATATTCTCCAACTCTTTTGGCCAATGCTGATACCAATACTGATATATGCACATATTATTTTCCACCTAATTGAAGAGAACATTAAGTCTCTCCCACAGTGGAATTAACCTTTTATTATTCCTGCTCTTATTGTGACAGCCCACTGACAGATGCAAACATAAAATAAAATGCTTTTCAAAATACACACATTCACTGGACATAATAAGAAAACTACTTCAACTTAGGGTATGTAAAACAAGCCATATTTTTTTTTTCCATAACATTTTCTTTCATACAAAACTGTAAGATTCATCCTACTGAAACAGGCTTGAATGATGCTCTGCCTGAGAAAATCCTGACAACAGCCACAACCAGATGTATTTCACATATCAGCATGTCATATCAGCAAAAATCTTCATTTCAGGCTGATTCCTCATTTCTAAAGCCAATACTGGCTGATACTGATGTCATGCCAATATTATCGTACATCCCTAGTCTTGTACTGGACTACATTATATTGAGAAGTGTTTCTATTTTTTTGTCCTCCCTATTTATGTCCATGAGGGGGCAGAATAGTAGAAACAACACTATTACTGTGACAAAAAGAAAACCTGAGCATTACAGGCAGCAGAAAAGGAAACTTTATGGCACAACAGTTGGATTGGATTGGATTAGATTGTGCAGGTGGAGCTGATGTTGCAAACTACATCATATATTTTTTATCATGTAATAAACAATGTCCACAAAAATATAGTTTGTTCAGGGTTTGTTGAGGGCTACTCTGTTTCAACAGAAGTCAGTGGAGGAGTGCCTTTTATATCCTCCATTGACTTTCATTCAGACAGAGTAGTGAGGCAGGCATTATGCATTTTAGAGCAATAAATCTAGTTTTCTCTCATTATCAACATGTTTTGTCATAACATTTTGTCACATAATTCATTTCTCAGATCAATTACATGGCTTCAAAACTGATTAACATCCACATCAACCAATCTACAACTGCATAAGAAAGTAATAATCAAAAGTTAAAATCAAAATTAGTCAATATTTGCACTGGACATTGTCCCTTATTTTGGTGTAAACTTTACATCACCCTTTCAAGGTCTATACAATCTAGTGTTCAGATTAATGTACACAGTGTATTTACATTTTTGAGAACACTCTTAATCTTGGCAATTCTAAGTTTGGTGCCCCACCAGATAAAACGGATAAAATTAATGATAAATGGTTCTATTTGGTCAGCAACTTTAGTCATTTTGAATTCTCATCTAGGTTGAGACAAGTATATAGTTTTTTTAATATCTTTTTTCTATTGTTTTTAAAGTGTCCTAAAACCAAGACACTTCGCTTGTTTAACGTTTAACAAAAAATTCCTCCCCTACTGTTGTAACTTTGCATTCTTGTTTTGTCGCCCGCATGTAGTTCAGAATTAGAGCTATGAAGACAGGTCAAACAAGCCATCTTAGACTGCCTTTGAATTAGGTTGTTTAAGGTGATAAATGTCTTGGCCTAATCTTGTTATGGATCTTTCTATTTAGAAGTTTTATCATATCTTGTCTGACTATCCCACAGTCCAGGCTCAAGACAAAAACATGATCCAATATTTTGCTGTCGCCATGTGTTACAACTCAAATTTTGAGACATCATGCTGTTTTTGGCCTTGACTGAAAGATTACATTCTCTTCAGTCGGCTGAGAAAATATTTCAACCTCTTGCCCTCATAAAGTCCTTTGAAACCCTAGCAGTTATATATGGTGATCGAGCTAAAAACAAGTTGGCTTTTCTTACTTCCTGAAGAACTGCATATTGCAGAAAAGAGAATTTCAACTAACAGCACCAATTTACAACTGGGACCTTGGATGTAAATAAATCTGAGGCGCTCGCAAGTGATGCACAGCAGCAGATGCTTGCAACAGGTTGCCTCAGGTAACATACCCTCGGTAGCAAGCAACAGCTATATCTTTACTCATTTTTGAGTAAAGATAATTTTTGAATGTCTTTAAGCGAGCATCGCTGACTTTTAGTTGACAGTGTAATTAGTAGTAGAGTGTTATGTTTTATGCAAATGTGTACTGTTATGACAATATTATTGACAGCCTTATGCTACTGTAACTGTGCACTTTAAATAACAACTTTGGCACTTTATCACAGCTGTACTGTATTATTATGACTGATATGATTTAAATACACTGATTTTTTTAACACTGTGACTCTGTCCAGAAAGTGATGTTATTATTATTATTATTATTATTATTATTATTATTATTACAACAATGCAACCATCAGGGCCTCCAGATAGAGGTAGCACATCTAATAGAAATAACAGACATACATAAAAGGGAGGGGTTTTCAATATTTTTTTTGGTTAAAGAAGTCGTCTATATAGAACCTGAATGAAAGATTTATTTATTTATTTATTTTAAATATAGTGAAAATCTAAGTTCTTAAAAAGAAAAAAAAAGTTGTTTTGCCATATTAAAAAGGGGTTCTCTGTAGCCTAAGGGCCTACTTTATGTGGAATAATCTGAGCTTGGTGTTGTAGAGAACAGTTCAAAAAGGAGTTGTGCCTCAGCAGCCGCTTTCTGGTGATGTACAGCCCCCTTGTAGAGTGTGTGTTGTATTTCCATGATGCTTGACAGCATGTCTATGTGACTGTGTCATTAACATGCTGAGTTGAAGGCCACTGCTCTCTGTCTTAATGCATGGAAAAGCCAAACAGGGCTCTAAAAGCTGGGGGTTCCTCTCGCATCAAGTCCCTACTCCAGGACTGGGGCGACACGGGCTTCAAACTAGCAACCCACCATCAATGTCCGTGGACAAAAACACATTGGCTTTTTCTTTTGAGAGCACGACGGACAGGAAAACGCGTCCGGGCTGCTGCGGGAAAGCGGCTGGAGCACAGCGGCGTTAACAGTCTGTGTTTAACGGGCGAAGACAGCAGCCCGTCCGCTTTCCATTGTTTCTTAAGCAGGGAGAAATGGGAGCCTACCGTCCTACCGTCCACTCCCTCCGCAAGGTTAGCCTCCATGTCTTCCAGCCTGGCCTCCTCCTTCGCCTTTCCCCCGGCAGTGATACCATCAGGAAGGCGAACCGAAAGGAAGGCCTAGTCCGCGTAAAAAAACACAATGCCCTCCGACTAAAACTAAGCTCTGTCAAAATATACACAAACGCCAGCATTATTCCCCATGTTGGATGTCTACCTTCCGTGGCGGAACGCCCTCCTGCTGGGGAGAACAAATAAGAGCCGCATCTCCTGCTGCCTTCACGTGGAGTCGGAAATATCGCATTTGTAGTTGAGACTTTTATTACGTTTAAATCATGAGCCTTTTAAAAAATTTCGAATTAAAAATCACCCAAAAATAATGTAAAATAATACATGTACAAAAGGCACAGAAGTGAATAAATAAATAAAATGGTAAATAAATAAAATGCCTATAATACTGGATCAAGGTCAACAGTTTTTTTTTTCTTTTTCCTTTTTTACTCTTCATTAATTGAAGTAGGCTGCTTTATTTTATTTATTTATTTATTTTAACAGCACCAACCAACAGGTGCTTGGCTTTTATGAAGCTGGTGATGTGAATAAATCAAAAATGCCAACATTTGCTCAGTTTCTTGTTTTTGTATTTATTGTAATATTTGTGTAGGATTAATGCACACATTTTTACAACTAGGCACAAGTAGGATTAATGCACATATTTAGACATAATGCACACACCTTTTCCGGACAAATTTATAGTGCACATACTTTTATATTCATGCTATTCATACTTGTATATACTATTCATATGTTTATATACTATATTCATTATATGTAGTATTTATTATCACTAATTCACTAAACTCCAGAGACCATACCATGCTCTACTTACTGTTCATATTCACACTGTAAATACTGTACTATAGATAATATACATATATTTATATCCGCTGCACTGCACTTTCTGTTTTGTTTTGTTTTTGTTTGTTTGTTTGTTTTTTGCACTTCTGGTTAGATGCTAAACTGCATTTTGTGGTCTTAGTACTTGTACTTTGTGCAATGACAATAAAGCTGAATCTAATTTAAATTAATTAAATATATTCTTCTCTTAGTTAGAATCTACGGCTGGTGTATCTGTCAGAGGTTTTTTTTTTTAATCCCTCCACTGCTTTTAAATTTTGGCCATATTTTGCCCTGTAAACTGTCTAATCTTAACCTGAATGCTCTGCTGTGGCATGGGTTACCTCACCTCTAGAGCTCAGGAGGTGAGGCTGCAGGGCACTGGAGTCTAGCACCATCATTAATTAGGCGCTCCTCAGGGCTTCGACCTACTCCCACTTTTATTTACACTGCACACCTGCCTGTACACATACAGTCCTTACACTTACAAAAGTTCTCTGTTACTAGTAAAATTATAATTTTAATGAGCCTGAGCCTACAAACAAGAATAGGACACTTTCATTAGATGATGTGTGGAATTGAATCTTACTCTTAATGTTGATAAGACAGTGGGCTGTGAGGACAATGATTGT